>JAGXOD010000018.1:8822500-9110000 GCA_020368025.1 Brachyhypopomus occidentalis
TTAGTTATATTTGTCCAATAAGTTATATTTGTTCAAATTTTTTAAAATTTATAATTTTGACATAATAAATTCATCTGATCACTTCAAGGTCACTACTTAGTAAGAAAGGTCACTAATAGTAACCTTTCACAATAGTGAAACAGTCACAATAATTATAAAACTAAAAGGTTATTTTAATCGTTTGGTGAGCATGGATGCTCCTTCTTTCAACCCAACTCTGAGTGTTTGTGAGCGCCATTTTACAGAGGAGATGGGGTGCCCAGCTGGTTTCACAGGTCATGAATATGCGATATACGACGTCTGTGATTGGCTGTGTTTAATGAGCGTTCTCTGTGATGTTTAAATGAGTGTAAATCTGAGATGAAGGTGAAGGTGAAGTGTTCAAGACTTCAAAGGTCAATTTAACAGAAGTCTCATCTATCTATCTGTCTTTTGATTTACATGTTAGACATTGGCAGACTATGTTAAATTATGATTAAAATGCCTTATATTATTTTCATTCCTCACTATTTTGAATAGTGTGTCAGCTGAAAAAAAGAAAATACCAATTTGAGCACTAATACATTTATTAACTGCAGATTTGGGAATGTGGGTATATACTGTCACCTTTCAAAGAATATCAAAATCATTAGTAAGACTAATTTCAAAGGGATTCAGAGAGACTGCAGGATGTGCTGATGCTGCAGGAGTTGGTGGGAGGGACGAACAACACAGAGAGAGGCGGCGACTGGGGGGAGCCTGCTCTGATTATGTTGATTTATGGCCATGTTAATGTCTTCCATTTTAGAGGAATCAGCTCCTCTACCTCGCTGGCCTCTTACACACCCACAGCCAGCTGCCACCCCCCCCCCCACCCACACACACACACACACACACACACACCCCATAGCCACACCGGACTGGGCCTCGCGTGATGAGATTGTGCATGCATCTCCAACGTCATGAGTGCATCAGTCAGCGCTGCACGGAAACAGCACGTGTGTCTGCCTCATTTGTGTGTGTGTGTGTGTGTGTCTCAGGAGTGGGATGGGGAACACACATTAGCTGTTCCACGGCAGATGTCACCAGGCACATGGTGCATGGCTCATAAATTATGAAGCTGCCCTTTTCCCCTCTCCCTCCTTGTCCTCTTTCTTTTCATCACCTTTTTCCATCTCTGTCCTTCCTTCAATCTCTTTCTTTTTATTCCACCACTAACGCAAACAGCTACGGCATAGCGCACCAGTTTGCCCAGGTCCCAGAATGCCTGGCTGTATTATTTGATAGGTGATCTACAAGATTCTCTTTAAAATATCCCAGAGTTCCTGCAGCACATACAGATGTTGCTAGATAGAGACAGATATCTGTGTAATGCCGTAGTAGATAGACAGATATTTCTGGAGAATGTTATTACTGTCTATCGACTTTGATATAAATATATATTTCTCTGTTTCTTACTCTTTCTCACTCACTCATTCACTCACAAACATCCACAAACACACACACACACACACACACACACACACACACACACACACACACCAACCCCCCGCCCAAATGGCCTATGATGTGGACAAATGTGTCATTTGGGAATAGTCAGTGTCTGACCGAATTTCCTCAGAATGACCTCACGAAAGGAGAATTCCTTAGTGTGAGACTCCAGAAAGGTTCCAGGATGTCTTGTTCCTGTAATGTCCTGCTGTTATACCGATTAGACAAGGGGGAGAATGACATAGATACTTAGAACCTTTACTCAGTTGTCCTGTTGTGTATAAACAACACAGAGTGTGTTGTGTGTGTGTGTGTGTGTGTGCATGCTTGTGTATGTGTTGTTCTGAGTGTGTGTTTGTTCATTTTGATTTTGAATTTATTGCTTTTGTTGATTGTGTCGCTGAGTAAGTGTGAACAGAAGAAGCCTGCACTGTACAGAAGAAGAAGAAGAAGCCTGCACTGTAAATGCAGCCTGTGTTTTCAGAGACGGGGGGGAAGTGCATAATAATTCATAATAATCATGATGACTACCTTCATCACGGATGTTTGTTGATCATTTTTCTGTCTGGTGTCTGGAGTCTTGTTCCGTCTCGTCTGGGGTCTTGTTCTGTCTCGTCTGGGGTCTTGTTCCGTCTCGTCTGGGGTCTTGTTCTGTCTCGTCTGAGGTCTTGTTCTGTCTCGTCCTTTATCTCTCCCCTGGCTTGCTACTGATCATCATGACATTGGTTAAACTGGGGCAGAGTGCAGGGCAGTGATGCAGAAGAGACAGTGATGCAGGGAAGGTTCCAGCACACCAACTCTCTCTCTCTCTCTCTCTCCCTCAACCCTTCTCTCTCTCTCTCTCTCTCTCTCTCTGTCTCCCTCTCACCCCTTCTATCTCCCCTTTCCTTTCTTTCCCTCTCTCCCTCTTTCCCCCTTTCTTTTACTCTCCCTATTTCTTTCTTTCTTCCTCTCTCCCTCTCTCTGTTGGCCCCTGGGCCCTGAAGGAGGGGACCAAAGATGTCTCCACAGCAACTTTCAATTCTTTTTTTATTTTTGCTGCACTCCTGTGTAGGAAAATGTGTCTAGTGCTATCACTGGAAAGCTGAACCCCCTCCCCCATAATCCATCACTGTTGAACCCATAAAACATCTGCTATAACTTTAAAATATTTAAAAAACCACCACCTGTAAATCCTCTATATAAAACCCTCATCCTATCATTTTAAAACCTTACATCCCATCACTTTGAAATTACCCATATTACTTTTAAAACTCCATATCCCATAAAAAAACATCACTTTTATACCTGACATTCCCACTATTTTAAAATGACCTTCCCACTTCTAAAACTCCATGTCCCCTCAATTCTAAAACCACATGTCCCCTCACTTCTAAAACCCTGTGTCCCCTCACTTCTAAAACCCCATGTCCCCTCACTTCTAAAACCCCATGTCCCCTCACTTCTAAAACCAAATGTCCCCTCACTTTTAAAACCCCATGTCCCCTCACTTCTAAAACCCTGTGTCCCCTCACTTCTAAAATCTCATGTCCCCTCATTTCTAAAACCCCATGTCCCCTCACTTCTAAAATCTCATGTCCTCTCATTACTAAAACCCTGTGTCTGCTCATGTTTAAGCCCTCATATCCCAATGTTTTAAAATCCCCATATCCCATCATTTTGCAAAACCCTATATACAATAAATTTTAAAACCCCATATTCCATCACATTTAAAATTTCCACATCACTTTTACAGCTCAAATCATATACAGTAATTTAAGGTAATGAGACTTGACATGAACATTTATGTATTAATAATGCTGTATTTACTAAATGGAATTATGTTCTGAAGTTCCTTTTTTGCTCTGATGGGATGTATAAGGTACTTCTAGTCCTGCGTGAGTAGGTGTTTTGGCTCTTGCAGTAGTGTGGGAGTAGACCACACCAGACTCTCCTTGGCAAGACTCTGCATTGATTTGTGTGGGAACTGCTTGTGTTTGTGTGTGTGTGTGTGTGTGTGTGTGTTTGTGTGCGTGTGTATGCATGCATGCCTGCCTATGTCCATGTGCGAATGTGTGTGTGTGCTGTGTGTGTGTGTGTGTGTGTGTGTCTCTGTGTGTGTGTGTGTGTGTGTGTGTGTGCATACACACAGCCTGCAGATGCCTGTCATACACTCCAACCAAGCCTACATCAGTCACTGCCAAATTTCATACAACATAGCGCGCAACACACACACACACACACACACACACACACACACACACAAAGAGAGGGAGATCTGCTCTGTCTCCCTTAAAAAACAGTCCTGAATCATTGATCAGTTATTGATCGATGGTCTAGGGTATAGTCAGAGATACAGCATTGGATTCATCTTTCCACACACAAGCTCACATTTGTGTTGATTTCTCTCATTGCTGAGGCTCATTAGATGTTTATTTCCATATTTCTGCTACTAAAGATTCATGTCAACATTAATTATCTATGGCTTTTAAAATATTTAATAGGAGGAGACTTATAAAAGGACTGTAAATTTGTTTACATGTTGACAACCTTTTTGTGTGTATGGGGTGGGGGGTCGTGCACGTCTGTATCAATGTATGTATGTATGGAAACTGATGAGTGGATGGAATATTGTGTACAGTAAACCACTGGTGTAAAGACTCCGTCTGGATGAAAGGATTGCAGTGGATAGAGGGCACTGCACCACATACACCCTCAACATACACCCTCAACATGCACCCTCAACATACACCCTCAACATACACCCTCAACATACACCCTCAACATACACCCTCAACATACACCCTCAACATACACCCTCAACATACACCCTCAACATGCACCCTCAACATACACCCTCAACATACACCCTCAACATACACCCTCAACATACACCCTCAACATACACCCTCAACATACACCCTCAACATGCTACATCCCTGCAAACATACACCCTCAACATACACCCTCAACATACACCCTCAACATACACCCTCAACATACACCCTCAACATACACCCTCAACATACACCCTCAACATACACCCTCAACATGCACCCTCAACATACACCCTCAACATACACCCTCAACATGCACCCTCAACATACACCCTCAACATACACCCTCAACATACACCCTCAACATGCTACATCCCTGCAACATACACCCTCAACATACACCCTCAACATGCTACATCCCTACAGACATACACCCTCAACATACACCCTCAACATACACCCTCAACATACACCCTCAACATACACCCTCAACATACACCCTCAACATACACCCTCAACATACACCCTCAACATGCTACATCCCTGCAAACATACACCCTCAACATACACCCTCAACATGCTACATCCCTGCAGACATACACCCTCAACATACACCCTCAACATACACCCTCAACATACACCCTCAACATACACCCTCAACATGCTACATCCCTGCAAACATACACCCTCAACATACACCCTCAACATACACCCTCAACATGCTACATCCCTGCAAACATACACCCTCAACACCCTCAACATACACCCTCAACATGCTACATCCCTGCAAACATACACCCTCAACATACACCCTCAACATACACCCTCAACATACACCCTCAACATACACCATGCTACATCCCTGCAACATACACCCTCAACATACACCCTCAACATGCTACATCCCTGCAAACATACACCCTCAACATACACCCTCAACATGCTACATCCCTGCACACATACACCCTCAACATACACCCTCAACCCTCAACATGCTACATCCCTGCAGACATACACCCTCAACATACACCCTCAACATGCTACATCCCTGCACACATACACCCTCAACATACACCCTCAACATGCTACATCCCTGCAAACATACACCCTCAACATACACCCTCAACATGCTACATCCCTACAGACATACACCCTCAACATACACCCTCAACTTGCTACATCCCTGCAGACATACACCCTCAACATACACCCTCAACTTGCTACATCCCTGCAGACATACACCCTCAACATACACCCTCAACATGCTACATCCCTGCACACATACACCCTCAACATACACCCTCAACACCCTCAACATACACCCTCAACATACACCCTCAACATGCTACATCCCTGCACACATACACACTCAACATACTACAGTCCTCTTGTCAACCCTCCTATGGCTCCCTCACTCCTTTCCCTCTCTCTCTCTCTTTCTCTCTCTCTCTCTCCTTCCCCTCTCTACATCTCCTTCCTCACTACCTCCCTCTCTCCTCCCCCTCTCCCTCTCTAATTCCCCTCCCCCTCTCCCTCACTCCTTCCTCTCTCTCTCTCTCTCTCTCTCTCTCTCCTTCCCCTCTCTACATATCTCCTTCCTCTTTCTCTCCCTCCCTCTCTCTCTCCCTCTCTCCTTCAGTCTTTCCTTCCACATTGCATCCCTTGAATATTTATGGCCATTCTAATTAGGGTTCCTGAGTGTGGGAGAAGTCTTTAACCATTATGGGGAGTATGAGAGACTAGGCTGGGGCCAGAGCCAGTCAGATTCCTCCTTCTCCTCCTGCTTATTTCCACCCGCATGCTTCCATTTTTATACACTTTGGATATTGGTGTGTTTCCTGTCTTTTGTTCAGCTGTGGTGGAGGGTAGAATACTGGGGAGTCACAGACGAGGACAGAGAAAGGGGGAAAGTGAGAGAGAGAGAGAGAGAGATGGAGGGAAAGATGGAGTGATGGAGAGAGGGTAAAGAGCAGCAGCTGAAGTTTGATGGTGAAGCATGCTTTTTTAATGAGCATGTTAGTCCTCCACAGAGCCACTCTCCTCCAACCGCTGCACCACACGGATGATGAGGGAGAGGGAGGAAAAGGAGGAAATGATATGGGATGGGGGTCGTGGGTGGGGGTCGTGGGTGGAGGGGGTTGGCATAATGATAAAGAGAGGGCAAATAAGAGGTCAAAGGGTATAAGAATGAGTGAAAAAGAAATAAGAGAACACTAAGATGGTTGAGTGAGGGAGTGAGAGAGAGAGAGAGGGAGAGAGAGAGAGAGAGAGAGAGTGTCAGGTTGAGAAGGTGAGAGCGAGATGACAGTGGAGAGGCTGAAGAGAGAGAGATGTGAGCGCGGCCCTCAACTGTGCAGTGTCAGTGTGAGCTAAACACTCTGCTACTGCAGTGCATACGGTGTCAGGTGTCTTTTATCATCTGTGTGACTTCAACACCAAACACCTCAGCTCAGCTGGTTCTGCGTTTGGGCTGCAACGGACCGAGGGAGGATCGGGTCCACAGTGCAGCTAAAAAGACAGGGAGGAACTCAGAGGGCAGCAGAAAGGAGGAGAAACAGGGAGCGGAGAGGAGACGCGTAGCATGGGCAGAAAGGAGGTCATACCGACTCCAGTGCTGTCAGATTACTCCACAGTTATGTTCATTTTGCATTCGTGCTTCATGCTGGTAATGTTCCTGATAGGACTATGCTGACTAGGTTTGGAGAGAATTGTTAAAGGACACACACATGCATATATTGTGAGGAAAGGCTAGTCGTTATGTATGTGTGTGTATGTGTGTGTGTGTGTGTGTGTGTGTGTGTGTGCGTGTGTGTGTGTGTGCAGATTACTTTAGAAGGCTGCAAGTAACAGGTTGACCCTGCTGTCCTTGACACTTGTACTGTTTATAACGTCATGGTTCTGTACCACACACACTTGACTGTGACTAAGGTTAACCTCACTCTGTTTTAATACAGCATTCTGTCATTAGTCTGGGCAGACGGTGAACTGCAAGGCAAGTATTTGTGTGTTTGTGTGTGTACGTGTGTGTTTGTGTGTGTACGTGTGTGTGTACGTGTGTATGCGTGTTTGTTTGTTCTGGCTTTAGAGGAATATCAGGGTTAAAACTTGCCTTGTCATCTAAAATGGCTCTAACTAAATAATGAGCTTTTTTTCAAAGTAAAGGTGTTTCTTTTGGCAAACATTACTGTAAGATGTGTGTGGTGCGCAACCTGAAACAGATCACGGGCCCCTTCTGGCGCTTTGAACTTGCTGTTGTCATCCCTCAGTTCAGGTTTCTGTTACCGTGGCGCGTATGCCACATTACTAAGTCATGGCTCCACCCATGGCCATGGCAACCTGCTAGCTGTCCATTCTCTGTGCTGTAGGGTAATGGGGCGTGATGTCACAATGAGAGGCCTCGGGGTCAAGGGTCAGGGGGATTCATTACAGGGTTTGGCTTTGCTTTGGTGGGCATCCTACTCAGGAAACTGTGCCATCCAGGTGAACTGCTCATCATGCTGAATCGCGATATTGAATCGTGATATTGAATTACTTGTGAGTTGTGAAAGGATTCGGGTTCCCCTGCCCTGCCCTGCCAGACCTCTCTGAGGTCACTGTAAGTAAAGTTCATGTGCTTTTTGGGTATGAGTACAATCAGAAATTGCCTTGATGTTTCCAGAGATCAACAGGCAAACAGGCAGAAAGGTAAAGATCAGTGAATGAACCATGCAAAAATCCTTCGGGTGGGATCTTAGTTTTCTTCTCCCAGTTTATCTCTGACTTCCTTTTCAACCCCATTTCATGTATTGTTGAGATATAGTTTGAGGACATATATAATTTGCAGAGTATTTGCAATTTTTTTTACAGTTTTGGCTAAATATGTTGGCAGATTCAGCTGACTGTGTTTGAACAAGGAGAGATGGAGGTACAATTGTGTATGTGTGTGTGTGTGTGTGTGTGTGTGGGGCATGCATGTGTGTGTGTGAAGTAAACCCCTTGACCAAGGTTTTTGGCTATGTAAAGGAGAGAGAGTAAGAAGAGAGAGAGACAAAGACAGACAGACAGAGAGAGACAGAGACAAAGACAGACAGAGACAGACAGAAAGAGACAGAGAGAGAGATAGACAGTGAGCAGTACCTTGAAGTTGAGAGAGTGAAAATAGCATTTCCCGAGTGGTTGAACGTTGTCCTAATGAGGCCGTAGAGGCAGTATTAATAGCATACATTACACTGAGGTCACCTAGCACACAAACCCTCATATGAGCATCCGCCTCTGTGCCACAGTAAAACACACTTACCTACAGAAATGCAGAAAATCTGTGCTAAGCAAAGCCACATGAAATGTGTTGCTAGGCTGTGTGGGTACATCCTACAGGCGGCTAGGCTGCGTGGGTACATGGGTACATCCTACAGGCGGCTAGGCTGTGTGGGTACATCCTACAGGCGGCTAGGCTGTGTGGGTACATCCTACAGGCGGCTAGGCTGTGTGGGTACATCCTACAGGCGGCTAGGCTGTGTGGGTACATCCTACAGGCGGCTAAGCCACGTGGGAACATCCTACAGGCGGCTAGGCTGTGTGGGTACATCCTACAGGCGGCTAGACCGTGTGGGTACATCCTACAGGCGGCTAGACCGTGTGGGTACATCCTACAGGCGGCTAGACCGTGTGGGTACATCCTACAGGCGGCTAGACCGTGTGTCCTGTGTGTTCATGTGGCTCATACGTCCAGGCCTCTTGCAGTCATCCAGGTCATGATATCCCTTCTCTCACTGACCATGTTTCTCTGTTTACCCCTCTCCATTTTTCTCATTTTCTCTCTCTGTCTCTGTCTCTCTCTCTCTCACTCTCTCTCTCTCTCTCTCTCTCTCTCTCTCCTTTGAATGGCACAGTTCTGTTGTTTTTGTCACCTCTGCTTTGTTACCATATTTCACTCAGAAATAGCGCAGAGTTCCATCGCCAGCCAATCAAAGCAGCCGCCCTGCCAACTCGGCATGCCGCTCTCTCCCCCGGCTTGTCCTGGGAGCCTGACTGTGCCTTCATGAACAAATGAGTATTAACTTGCTCTGCTTAATGCAGGAGCTTTTGCAACCATGCCCTCTCTCTCCCTCTCCCTCCCTCCCTCTCTCTCTCTCTCTCTCTCCCTCTTTCCCTCCATCTGTCCACATGCCACGGCAGCGCCCCCTAGCCCAGGTCACGTGAGCGCACGCGCCCTAGCAACAGCGAGTGAGCGGAGTAAAGTGGAGCGAGAGAGGAGAGGAAGGGGGGAGGAGAGAAGCACAACATTAATAAGTAATGGGGCGAGCGGTTTGAAATGCCACCCTCGTTAACATTGCGGCGCTGCCGTCATTTGCATGTGAGCTCCAAGAGCAGATCTGGGCTTGGGCAGCTCTGAAATACCAGATCCATCCCTCCCTCGTCCCCAGCCTGCCTCTGTTTCTCCCTCTCTCCATCTCTCCTCCGCTCTGTCTCTCTGGATCTCCCTCTCTTTGTCTCTCTCTCCCTCTGTCTCTCTCCTCCCCTGTCTCTCTCTCTCTGTCTCTCTCTCTCTCTCCCTCTGTCTCTCTCTCTCCCTCTCTCTCTTTCTCTCTCGTTTTGTCTCCCTCTTTCCTTTCTGTCCTTTCTGTTCCCTTCAGTCATCTCCTCCTCGTCTCCTTATTTTGTTTATTCTCCCTCCAGCTCCACGCCTCTTTTCTGCTCTCTGTCATGTTTCTGTCATTTCTGTGCTTCTTTTCTCTCTCTGAAGAGCGCCCCCTATAGCTTGCCAGCATCCTTGCATTGACCCTCTTCTCCTTCTGTTTTTTTAACCTTTTTCATTTTCTCATTTCTATTTTTTTCCTGACCTGAATGATGCTAGTAAAATGGCAGCATTCCTCGCAGTTGTGTTTAAGGGGGGTGGGGTAGGGTCTCCACACTTAAAACACAGATATGCACAGATATACAAACATACAAATGTTTCTTTTGTGTACGCGAGTGTAGGTCTTTCTGGTTGGAATATGTGTGTGTGTGTTCATTGAAGGTGGTCAGGTTCAACACACAAACTTGATCACAGGGTTTTCTCCTTCTGCCCATCTGACAAGGTGCCGCTGGCAAACCAACCTACAGACGTCTGGGCTAACAGAGCGCTGTGTGTGTGTTTGTGTGTGTGTGTGTGTGTGTGTGTTTGTAAGGAACAGACCTTACATGCCCCCCTCCTAATCCTTCCTCACACAAACACACTCACATGCAGACACACCTCGGGGCAAAGATAGACCAGACAAGAATTGATCTGCAGTCCCAAATGCTCCATATCACAAGGAGATGTGGGAATTGTCCAAGCATGGGTCTCTAACCTCTCTCACACACTTCTCCTCTCTTCACCTCTTCCCTCGATCACACATTCCTCCTCTTTCAACAGCCACACTCTCTCTCCCTACCTCTCCCAAAATTCATTAATGACATTACATTATTCCCCATTTTAATACACATGGGCAAAAAATATAACTGCAGTGTCACAAAGAAGCCCCTCCCATTAACACCCCCCCCCCCCACCGCAACATTCTCCGATTCTTATGTTTCAACTAATGGGTGATGATCATCTTAAAGATCAAATGTGTAATTATGTCACCCTTAAGGTGCTTTGTGAGTGCACCGCTATCTCTAGCAGCACACGGTCCCTTCCAGTGAACACCCACTTCACACCTCTCCCGCATTCACACAGGGAACCAGATCTGGGGAGCCGATGCTGCTTCCTGAATGAATGAGGTGGGATTAAGGTCACTAGTCACTTACCCTGTGTTTCCACCATTATTCAAACTTCCTTCTTGCTTTTCTTTCAAACTGGTGCCCACCCTCAAGACAAGGAGAGCCAGTCTCAGAGTGGAGGTTGTTCTGCTGTAGCCACTTCTCCACCTCTGTATAGCTACGTCTGTCTTTTCCCCACCCGTTGCTCTTTTCTGTGATCCCCCAACCCCCTGGTCCTCCACCCTCCTGCTCTCTCACCCTGGGTGAAGTGTTGTGACAGCGTTGTGCTGATGTTGTCGAGGGTTAACGGCACAGAGTACACATTATCCTGTAAGCCTTAATGTGCAGGTTTGTGTCTGAGGGCCCACTCTCAAATTACAGTTTGCCAGCACTGGCACTCAAAACGACAACAATACCCACGCACATACACCCACCCACCCACACACACTCTCACACACACACACACATGCGCACGCACACACGCACACATATATATCCATCACACTCTGTTATGCATACTCATTCTAGCATGCATCCATACACAAGCATACACACATGTAAATATGCAATAATAAATACATGTGAAGTGTGAATAGGAATGTTTTCTATTTTGTGTTATGTTGAGGCATTGTGTGCATGTAATATGGATGTAACAACCACTGGTGTGTGTGTGGGAGTGTGTGGCCGCTGCTTGTTAGAGTGATGAAGTGTGTGTGCGTGTCAGGGCAAAGCCCAGTCCTTTCAGCTTTAATAAATCTGTTTTGGATGGAGCTGTAGAGCCATAAAGCGTATCGATTGCAATCCTTCACACACAGCCATGGTGAGAACACACACACAGATGCACACACACACACACACACAGATGCACACACACACACACACACACACACACACACACACACACACACACACACACACACACACACACACACACACACACACACACACACACACACACACACACACACAGATGCGCGCACACACACACACACACACACACAGACACACACACACACACACCACAACACATACGTGTGTATGTACACACACAGACACAATTGCACACAGACACATAAGTTCGCATGTGCCCAAACTCATGGATCTGTGAAATGTAGGATTGAATTGTGAATGAATAATGTTAATAAATACTACTCACGTTTATCCCCACACCCTCATTCCCAGAGTTGTAGATTCCCAGAATGCATCTGTGTCCTGTGTGAATGGCTTTCAGGCCACAGGCCACCTGTGGTCAGGGTGGTGTTGGTGGTGCTGTCCCACACATGGAGAGCTCCAGCACCACCTCTCCGCCTGGTCCCTACGCCCACCCCCATCGCACTGCTTGTGCTGGGCTGGGAAGAGCCCCCCCCAACCCCACCCAAATAATATCCACAGCTACAGAGCTGTGCTACATATGTGCACGTGTTCTCGTGTGTGCTTGCGCGAGCGTGTGTGTGTGTGTGTGTGCGGTTGTGTATACACCGCTGTCTCCGCTGCCTCTGTTCAGTGTGTGTCCTGGTAACATGGAGACCGTCTCCCATGTCCAGCTCCTGAATCTGGGACACAGTCCTGCTCTCAACCTGTGGACTACTGAGCTGACACACTGACATACTTTGCTGTTATTATTATTGTCAGTGCTGCACAGACTGAAAACACAAAGCACAGTCCCTTGTGTTCAGAACTCCCCGATTGTGCTGCCCCGCTAAATCAAACATTCAGATGGAGCCCGTGCACATCCAGACCATAATAACCAGTAGCTTCCTCTCCCCTGGCCTGCAGTGTCCTGCCTATTGGTCCTCCCTCCGCCCCTCACAAACCCCCTTCCACACACCTGCTCCTTGACAAACATTCGCATGACTGGTGATCTAGACCAGACACACTCAGCACAAACACACTCGTGCTCACACAGTCCACTGTGTGTGTGTGTGTGTGTGTGTGTGTGCATGTGTTGGTGTGAAACATAACCTTTATCAGCATATATAAATCATGGTAGAGCTGGTACTCACTGATGTCAAACGAACATGGCAGCATATACCAGAACAATAGCACACATCAAATATTAACACACGTTCACCATCCTTCTCCGTCTCTCTCTCTCTGCTTTTCTGACACAAGGAGTTTGATAGGCAGCTAATTATAACTCTCAAGGACTCCAAAAGTTCCCCTCTCTGGATGTCCTGTGTGAGTTTGCGTGCGCATGCTCGTGTGTGAAAACTACTATTTCTTCTTCGCCTTCTCTGACACCGCCACCCCCCTGTGTCTGTACGCAGGTAACAGGTTTTTCCTGACGTCGTACGGCGCCCTCTACATCTCGGATGTGCAGAAGGAGGATGCCCTCTCCACCTATCGCTGCATCACCAAGCACAAATACAGCGGAGAAACCAGGCAGAGCAACGGAGCCCGCCTCTCCGTCCTGGGTAGGTGAAACGCTCCCGCCATGTTTCATGTGCTGTTCTCACTGCTTCAAGTGGCCACGCTGTGTGTTGAGTGTGGAAAACATCCCCTCTTCTCTCTCTGGCACTTCTTATTCCACCAGCCCAGTTCCTCCTGCTCCCCCGCTTGTAAAACCTCGACCGAGAGGTCATACGATGGCTATCATACGAGAGCGACCACCTTTCACGATCCGCGCTAACCTTGAAGCCAGAAACTGTTTCTTGCCGTCCCCTCTACCACGTGCCCTGTTCTCTGTGCAGACCCCACGGAGTCCATGCCCTCGGTGATGGACAGCTTCCAGTCGGGCGAGGTGCAGGTGGGACGTAGCGTGGAGCTCCCGTGCATCGCCTCCGGCTACCCCAATCCCACCATCCGCTGGCTGAAGGACGGGAGGCCCCTGCCGGCCGACTCCCGCTGGACGCGGCGGCTCACGGGGCTCACCATCAGTGACCTGCGACTGGAAGACTCGGGCAACTACATCTGCGAGGTCACCAACAGCTTCGGGTCCAAAGAGGTCACAGGCCATCTCAATGTGATCGGTGAGGGGAGAGGCGGAGGAGAGAGGCTTGGAAAGGGAGGGGGAGATGGAGAGGGTGGGGTCTCACGCGGGTTCGGGGGAGGAATCGTCGTTGCAGCGCCAAACGGTTCCTCTAGGTGGAAGTGTTGGCTTTAATCCAGCCATTACATTCCTTTAGTACTTTGAACTTTTGTACCATCGTGTGTGTGTATAAAGCTCTTTGGCCATAGGCCTGTAGAAATAATGAAGATAAGGAGAAGGAAGTGACCCGACGAGTCTGGCCCGACTAGGAGAGCCACCCAACTGAAGGCCGGGCTTGAGGCCTCGTGTAGGTCCATGGTTTTGGGAAGCTCGGCTTTGGACCGAGCTCGGGGTCACATTATGGTCACATGCTGCTTTCTTCAGCGTGAGGAGCGATCACCTTAGATCTGGCGCCCTCCTGGATCTCCAGTAGCAACCTGGATTGTTTGCACACCAGCTGTCACTCACAGTGGTGTCTGTCAAAGCCAGACCAGTACAGTATGTGGAGAGAGAGAGATGGAGAGAGAGGGAGAGAGGGGGAGAGAGGGAGAGAGGGAGAGAGATGTAGTGCAGTGTCTAAGTGAGGGTGGCAGGTTGTTGGCCTTTGCTGCCCATAAGAGGAGAATAGATATGGAAGGGACACATGTGCTGGTCTGTCCCTCTCCCCTGTTTACTGTAACACTACACTATTCAGAGGGAGTGTGTGTGGGTGTATGTGTGTGGCTTGGTGGAATGAGTGAGTGTGGGTAGGTGGGATATGTTTGGGTGGTGTGTGTGTGTGTGTGTGTGTGTGTGTGTGTGTGTGTGTATGTGTGTGTATGTGTGTGTGTATGTATGGGGGATACAGTTTGCTGTAGAGGTAAGAGAGGAGGGTGGAGTGGGGAGGACATTTGGACATTTGGACATTTAGCCACTGGGCACATCACACCAGTGTGCTCACACACATACTGACAGAGCAAGTGGGGAGGATAGCACACACACACACACGCACACACACACACACACACACACACACAAAGCCCCCAGCACATAACACCAGCTGCCTTATTGCTCACTGACATTTTCCTTGTCTTTCTCTTCTCTCACTCAGACCTTTCTCTTCCTCTCTTTCTCTCTCTCCCTCATTCTCTCTCTCTTTCTCTCTCCCTCATTCTCTCTCTCTCATTCTTTCTCTCTCTTTCTCTCTCTCCCTCATTCTCTCTCACTTTCTCTCTCTCTCCCTCACTCTCTCATATTCTTCCTCATTCTCTCTTCTTCTTTCTCTTTGATATGTATCTTACTGGATTTCCTATTAAGAAGTGTAGGTAGTTCTGGCCTCTAGTAGCTCTCAAAATGTTCCGACTGTTTTGCAGGTTCCCGTGCAGAAATGAGAATCAATATTTTGATTCACAAACATTTCAAGGTCATAAAAACCAGTATTGTAGTAGATAAATGTTCAGTTTACCTAAAAATAAAACATATAATTCCTTGCATTTGAATACCATTGGTAGCAAAGTAGCACAGAGGGACCTTAACCAGGCAACTGAAGACCAATGTGCGACTGTGTCGTGTCCCAGCTAGCGCGTAGCCCTAACCATCTTCCTGTCTCCTCTACCTTCTGTCTTCCTCTCTGTCCCCAGAGCCTCTGAGGGTCACCCTCTCGCCGAAGAACCTGAAAACGGGTATCAGCAGCACGGTGATTCTGTCCTGTGCCGTCCAGGGGTCTCCTCACTTCACCGTGTCCTGGTTCCGGAACACGGAGCCCGTTCTTCCGGACCAGCACTTCTCCATCCAGGGCGCCCACAACGAGACTCTGTTCATCACCGCAGCCCAGAAGAGGCATTCGGGCGCCTACCAGTGCTTCGCCACCCGCAAGAGCCAGACCGCCCAGGACTTCTCCATCATCCTGCTAGAAGGTGAGTCTCCAGGTACCAGGGAACATGGGAAAAAAAATATGGGTGATTTCTTAGGAATCCCGAGGTCCAAATCCAAAAATGGATCAGATTAATTGTATTCTATAACTTGTCTAGGAAGAGTGTCATTTTTAGTATAATTTTTAATGTCCCTAGGAACTCAATTCCTTGACATGTCTCTGTTTGACTGACCTCTCTTCTGTCCTCTCTCTTCTCTCCTCTCGGCCTCTTTTCGTTTATGTCTCCCTGTGCCGCACCACAGACGGCACGCCGCGGATCGTCTCCTCCTTCAGCGAGCGCGTGGTCGCCCCCGGCGAGCCCTTCTCCCTGATGTGTGCGGCCAAAGGTGCTCCGCCCCCCACCATCGCCTGGACGCTGGACGACGAGCCCATCGCTCGGGACTCGGCGCACCGTGCCAGCCAGTACACGCTCTCGGACGGCTCCACTGTGTCGCACGTTAACGTCAGCAGTCCGCAGATCCGCGACGGGGGCGTGTACCGCTGCGCCGCACGCAACTCGGCCGGTAGCGCCGAGTACCAAGCGCGCATAAACGTAAGAGGTGCCTGTCTACTTTTCAATCTCAGCCATTATAGCGGGGCTTAAACCCCACAACCCCCCTCTCCACCACCCCTCCATCCACTCTGCATTTTCCAAACTCCTTCAGCCTAAGTATTCTCCACTACACGTGTCCTTGGGTGTGTGAAGGTCTGTGAGGGTGTGTAAAGGTGTGTGTGAGGGTGGGGGGTAGATGTGTGTGTGTGTGTGTGTGTGTTTTGTTGTCTTCTTTTTAATTTGTTTGATCACACTGTCCCTCTTATATCTTTTGTATATAAGATTGTCATCTTTTGGAACTCACTCTGTCTGTCTCTCTGCCTGTCTGTCTCTCTGCCTGTCTGTCTCTCTGTCTCTCTCTGTCTGTCTGGTGTTTTAAGGTGGTTTGTCTCTTCATTCTGACCAGTTGGCTTGGCCTTTGTGCGTGTCTTGTTCACACATACAGAGAGTGTGTCTCAGACTCAGGCTGTCTGAAGACTTCTAGCTGTTCTTGGACAGAAACAGAGCAGACGGAGAGGCCTTCTCTCGAGCCAGACATGCAGAGACAGGAGGGTGGACACGTCAGCCCAGATAGACGAGAGGAGAGAGGAGAGGAGAGGAGAGGAGAGAGGAGAGGGGAGGGGAGGAGAGAGGAGGGGAAGGGAGGGGAAGAGATAGGGGAGGGTAGAGGGAAGAAGAGAGGAGGGGAGAGGAGAGGGGAGGGGAGAGAGGAGGGTAGGGAAGTTCAAGGGTGGACAGAACAGGTCAGGTGCACAGGAGTGACACAAAAAGACCTTCTGGGAGGGAGCAGTGATGGTGTGCTCTGCTGTCACTCTGTTCTTTCTCTCACTCTCTCTCTTCCATTCACTTTCATCCTCTTCAGTTATGACATATCTATTTGTATTAAGTAGACATGCCAGAGTAGTCACTCCAGAAAGAATTAGATCTGGTACCAGAGTCATGGTCTCTCGCTCTCTCTCTTCTACTCTCTCGCTCTCATACTCACTCTCAGTCTCTCTCACACACACACACACACGCACACACACTCACAAACACACACACACACAGTGATGTACTCTGCGTCACCGACCCCCACCGACACCATATCATACACTTGCAAGCTGACAGACTTTGCTTACACTTATTGCCATGTGAGCTACAATAATGTGGCATGGTATGCACTTTAAGGGCAGTACCACACTGCCCTTATTTCAAACAGACACACGTGTGTACACACATGCACCAACACACACTCGAACACTCAAGAGCACTTTTCTCAAAAGCAGCATAGTTTTACTGCATTCCCTGGGTCTTTATGTGAGTTCATGCATTCTTATTGTGTAAGAGAAACAAAGAGAAAAGGGAAGAGCCCTGGAAGTTAGGGAGAGGGAGGGAGAGAGAGGGACCGAAGGAGAGAGAGAGAGAGAGAGAGAGAGATGGAGGAAGGGAGAGAGAGAGGGAGGCAAGGCGAGAGAGAGGGAGAGAGAGAGGGAGGCAAGGAGAGAGAGGGAGGGAGGAAGGAAGGGAGAGAGAGGGAGAGATGGAGGAAGGGAGAGAGAGAGGGAGAGAGCAAGATAGAGCATGAGAGAGAGGGAGAGAGAGAGAGAGAGAGAGAGAAGGGGATACTGTGCGACAGTCTTGTTGAATAATACATCAGGGGATGACTTGTCAGAGCAGTGACTTCAAAGCTCAACACACCCTGAGCAGAGAGCAGAGAGCGACTGGGAAGAGAGGAAGGCAGACGGCTGGAGAAGAATCTCTGTGTACACAAAATCTCCATATGCCTCCCCACCACCCTCAATATACAGTATTAACCATTCTCTCCTCCATTTTGAGACAGATTCTCTTACTCCTCTGTCTGCTCACGTGTGCCACCTTCAATGGACGTCTTCTTCCTTTCTAAATGTTCTCATGGCTTTGTGTTGGTCTTCATACGTGGAACACCACGTGTGTCCTCTCCTTCCATCCTCACGTGTTACCTGAGAACAGAGTCCTTCAGAGAGCCAGCCTTTCCCTTACGCCGCCATACCCCAAACCAGAGAGGCACTCGTCCACGGGGGCCATTATTAACCTTTATAACGTAACCCAGACACAATCGCTCTCCGTACTGAGCTAATGAGACCTCCAGGCTACCTACTGTTAGCTGCAGCTCATTTAGTTAGGCTAGTGACCTTTGGACTAAGAAGGACCTTCACAAATCTCATGTTGAGTCAATTTTACAAGAAAGCAAAGTTCAACTCTGGAACAGTGACTACAGGTTAGAGCTTATACAACACTATTATTAATATAACTCAATAAAATAATGCAGATACTACTGTAATTCAGTTTCTAATATGGTGCAGTTCCTAATGTAATTCACTCTTATATAGATACAGTATAATGCATTATTTGTGTAATGTAGCTTGTAGTATCCTGCTGTCGCCAGTTCCTTGATGGATCCATCTCAGGGCCTCTGTTCTCAGCCAATCCTGAATCCTCTAAATGTGGTTTTTGGGGTAGAAATGTCATTTTATTGTGTTGAACTTGTACAGTACATATTATACATGTAATGTTTATGGAAAGTAATCTTTGACACTGTGTGTTTGAAGTTATCCATTTTCTTGGTACAATTATTGAAAGCCCTTAGTGTTGTATTCCACAGGAGTTACACCGATACACAGAAGGCATGGTATATAGTTAATCAGTCATAGATACTTTATAGATACACAAGTTAGTCCCTCACACCAGACTTCTAGAGAGTCTGGTAGGTTTCAAAACTTAAGAACCACCTGCTTTGACAGGTTCTGTGCCTTTTGACTGACAGGCAAATTGACCAATGTTCCTGCATGACACATAGGGGCAGGATATTGTCAAAATGGTGTCACAATCGACAAAACCTAACAGGGATGTAAAGGGTTTGTTGTTTACTTCCCATTTACAGCTTCCATCAAAGCCTTGCCACAGGTTACGAGCTAGCTGTCAAAAGGCTCAGCATCGAACCTCCTGCACGCAGACGTGTGTCTCACCAATAGGATCGTAGAATTCTGATAGCCCTCCCCATTTTTGCATACAGCCAATCGAAGGGCAGAATATCAGAGGTTGAGACAACACCGTTACAGGCATACACACTCCTGAACACATGTGCACACACACATGAAAATTCTGGAAGCCAAGAGCAGTCTAACCCTTCTTTCCTTCCGTTGCCCGCTCATCCACCCTTTCTCTGCTGTCACTCTTTCTCTCCCCCCTTCTTCCTATGACCTTCTGAACCACATTTATTCCTCCTCCCCATGTAACAACCTTCTGATTCACACTTCTCCTTGCTGTCCCCCCCTACAATCTCCCCATCCACCTTTGTTTCTCCACACTCTCCACTCTCACCTCCTTTTGTTTTTTAATCTTTGTACTTTTTTTTTTGTTGTTTTACTTTCATTCCTTCCTTCCCACCACAACTCTTCCCTCTCTCCTCCTCTCTATCTTTTTGGTTCTTGCGCTCTGTCCATCTCAGGCCCCCCAAGCATTCGGGCCATGCGTAACATCACGGCCGTGGCCGGCCGCAACACCTTCATCAACTGCCGCGTGATTGGCTATCCTTACTACTCCATCAAGTGGTACAAAGATGGCATGCTGCTACCGGACAACCATCGTCAGGTGGTCTACGAGAACGGCACGCTCAAGCTCAGTGACGTGCAGAAGGGCATGGACGAGGGGGCGTACCTGTGCAGCGTGCTCATCCAACCACAGCTCTCCATCAGCCAGACCGTCTACGTCACTGTGAAAGGTTAGCGAACAGGCTCCTCCCACATTACGTGGTCAGGCACGTCGAACCGAGGCGCGAAGTTGCTGAGGTGTGAAGCCAGATACGACGGCTCTTATGTGGAGACTCCACTTCAAGAATGCTTTGCCTAGCGTAGTGAGTGTGTGCTGAATAAACAATAATTACATTCTAAATGTTGTTTATTAGGGGATTAGTAATGGTAAAATATATGTAGTTAGTTGGGTGTTTGTAGTTAGTGGGCTGTTTGAGTTCTGAGAAGCTTTCTGAGGATGGCGATGGTCTTCCCATTAGCGCAGACACAGAGAGCCTTGCTAATAGCCTCTGATTAGCAGGATTACTGGCCTACTGCAGCTTTATAACCGCTCATCAGTGACTGCATGTGTGTGTGTGTGTGTGTGCCTATGTATGTGTGTGTGTACGTTTGTGTGAATGTGTGTGTGTGTGTGTGTGTGGTGTGCTTGTGTGTGTGTGTGTGTGGTGTGCTTGTGTGTGTGTGTGTATGAGTGCATGTGTGTGTGTACGTGTATGTGTGTGTGTGTCTGTTTGTGTGTGTGTGGTGTGCTTGCGTGTGTGTGTGTGGTGTGCTTGCGTGTGTGTGCATGTGTGAGTGCATGTGTGTGTGTACGTGTATGTGTGTGTATGTGTGTACGTGTATGTGTGTGTGCAAGACTTCTCAGTCATTTCAAATGAATGAAAGGATAATATAATATCTGATGTCCAAAGTCAAGATGTCGCTCTTTAAAATGCAGAGTATTTACAAAAGAGATTCCAGTCTGAGGGCAGTAAGGTCCACATTACATATATGTTTGTGTGTGTGTGTGTATGTGTGTGTGTGTGTGTGTGTGTGTGTGTGTGTGTGTGTGTGTGTTTGTGTGTGCTGGTACAAGGGAACACTGACTCCAGTGTGAAGGCAGTATAGTGTGCTGCTTGTCTTGTCATGTCTCTGATTTAATTAGCTGAATTTTAACGAGCCCCAGATTAAATCCCCCAGATGTCTCCAATGTAGCCCCCCACCTCCGTTTCCATGGCAACACCATTATTCCCCATGCCAATTGGGCTCTAATTAGAGCAGCTATTATGGTCTGGAGGGAGAAAGAGGTGGTGCGTGTGTGGAGGAGGTGGGGGGGGTGGGATTACACTGCAGATCATAAAGAAGTATACATATCAACCTTGACTACTGAAATCCCAATATCTCTCTCTCCCCTTCCTGCTTCCGATTCTATCTCCACTTCAGTCCCACCTCTCATTCAGCCCTTTGACTTCCCACCAACGTCCATTGGGAAGCTGATGTATATAGCATGCGTGGTGTCATCTGGAGACATGCCCATCAGGATTACCTGGCGCAAAGATGGTCAGGAGATCGTGTCAGGCACTTCCGGCGTCACCATCGAGACCAAGGAGTTTATGAGCTCACTGCAGATCTCCAAAGTGTCCCTCAAACACAATGGCAACTACACTTGCATCGCCAGCAACGACGCGGCCACCGTGAGCTCGGAGAGACAGCTTATAGTCACGGGTGAGTGTCCTGAGCAGGTCCACAGCCACCCATACAGCTTCTCAGCCCCTCAGAGATGCGTTAAAGAGTTCCGCATTAGAAGTTAACAACAGCACACAAAATTAACAACAGCAAAATGGTGTGAAGAGAGGAAGTGAGAAAGGTGAAGCATTAGAGATGGCAAGTGACCTTTGCCCTGTGTCCCATGTGCTAGTTAATGTCTGTAAACGAGAGTAGCATGATCAAGAACATCAAATCCTTGATGACAGTTCCTGCCGAACTACTCACACTGTGTGTGTGTATGTGTGTGTGTGTTAAGGGAACGTGCCGTCATTTTCTTGGTCAACTTAGTCTGTCTGTGTTGTCGCAGTCCCCCCTCGATTTCGGGTTCAGCCTAACAACCAGGACGGGATCTACGGCAAGTCAGGGGTTCTGAACTGCTCTGTGGATGGCTACCCTCCGCCCAAAGTCATGTGGAAGCATGCCAAAGGTACCTGCTTTCACATTATGACCATGCACTGATGTTCTCACACTCACAGTGACCATATACTAACGTTATCACACTCACAGTGACCATACACTAACATTATCACACTCACAGTGACCTTGTCCTACATTGGCACACTCACAGTGACCATGCACTAACGTTCAGCTGTAGACACAATATCCCACAATGTCATGTTGTCACGTTGCCCCTGGCCCCTCCCTTCGGGAGTGTGTGTATGTAGTCTGTGACTGTTTACGTCCATATATATATTTCCTTTGGGTGTGTTCCCATGTGCGCGCGTTCATCCATCTCACTTTTGGCTCATCTCGCTAACGTTATGTGTTGCACCTGGATCTTGTTTATTTGATGTAGCGCTCATCGCGCATCTTTGTCTGAGTCATTCTCTGTGTGTGTTCTTCGTTATATGTTTTGCTAAGTGCGTATTTGTGTTAAATTAAAGCGGATTTAAATTAAACTCTGCTTTCGGCATCCTGCCTACCCTGTAAAACTTGTAATTTGTAACATTCAGTTTAGTGTTCTCATAAGTTCTTAACACCCTGTGGACCTGTTTACACCTCGCATTAATATGCACTTGTGGTGATCCAGATCTCGCTTGGGTTTCATTCGGGCCACATGAAAAGCCAAGTGTAAACACCCCCTGGACCCATTGTGACTGAATTATTATCAGACTTCTCAAAACACATTCAGAAGTGGTCAGAGACAGATCTTGACTACATTTAATACAAGTGAAAATGGAAAGCAGTTTCTTTATCTGCCTACAATTAGTAAATGTCAACAGAAATATGAGTGGTGAGTGCTACCTCCTATCTGGAGACTCAGGAAGCCTCTAGTAGTGGCCCACCAATGCTGAGGACTCAACCACTCTTTCATTACTGGACAGTATATACACTGGTAATAGCAGGTGCGAAACCATGTTTTACAGTAGGAAGTAAATCCGAATTGATGTATTGGTGTGCTTTTTTTTTTTAGTGTAAACTCAAGTCTCATCTGGTATATTTTAGTGAGAGGTGTAGTTGGAACCTGCCCAAACGATATCCAATACAATCAAAACATGATACACAATGCAAAGTGTAACCAGCCCCTGTGATTTTACCTTCTGTTGTAACGTTCTGCTTTTCTGCTCCGCTTGTGTTGGTTCTCCAGGTATTGGGAACCCACAGCAGTACCACCCGGTTCCTCTAACGGGCCGCATCCAGATCATGCCCAACGGGTCGCTGCTGATTCGACACGTTCTGGAGGAGGACCGTGGGTACTACCTGTGTCAGGCGAGCAACGGAGTTGGCTCTGATATCAGCAAGAGCATGTTGCTCACTGTAAAGAGTGAGTCAGATCACACACACCACTGTTCACCTCCACACACACATGCACCACTGTTCACCTCCACACACCACTGTTCACCTCCACACACACATGCACCACTGTTCACCTCCACACACCACTGTTCACCTCTACACACCACTGTTCACCTCTACAAACCACTGTTCACCTCCACACACCACTGTTCACCTCTACACACCACTGTTCACCTCTACAAACCACTGTTCACCTCCACACACCACTGTTCACCTCTACACACCACTGTTCACCTCCATAGCTCATTTAGCACCAAGTCAAGTTAGGCTTCCTATCACTCATCATTATTTGGAGGAACTATTATATCGTGTGTTTCTTCTTAGAAAAGGTAGCACAATTAGTCTGTTTTTTCCTTTCATTCGTGAGGCTGTAGTGCCAAAACAGTTTACCAGTAGCCAGAGTCACTAATTCTACAGCCTGAATCAGTCTAACACGCTTGTTGTATGTGCATTCAACACTCTACAATACAGCTGTCCGTAAGCAACCCGTAAAAACATTTTAACCAGGATGCTAGATAATTAAATGTGATGACAGGTTTTCATCCTTAAAGCATATTTATTGTTAAATTAATTCCGTTGAATTTTTTTTTTTTCGCACATATTGAATGCAGCTGTTTTGTGTTTTACCTGCTCTGCTGTAGCAAATGCAACGCTGTCTATATCAAAGGTCTTTATTTAAGACAAGGCTCAGATGGGATCTTACCTTAAGAACTGATGCCTAAGGGATATTTAGGATGCTCTAGTGCTCTCTCTCTCTCACACACACACACACTCACACAGTCCCATGTCCACATCACTGCATGTCATTGGAAGCGATGACCCTGCTCGTGATATGTCCGACAGTGGGGCTAGTGGGAATCAGACAGAAGGAAAATGATTTTAAAACCACAGGATTTACAGTAGCAAACTAGAGTCTAGTTTGCAGAAACAGATGTTTAAAGCATTAGCATACAAGACACTTGCTTACCATATTTTACCACACAGAGCCACATGCGCCAGTCATTGATTATGTGTCTAAGGAGTCTATAAAGGAACAGTGGCTGTAATTGCTTGAGTTAATGCACAGAGATGTATTTTCTTCTATCAAAACCAAGCTCAAGCAGACCAGGTTCTTCCCACTGAGGTTTGTGGTAAACGTTGCTAACACTGCTTGTTTTGGTGTGAGTAGCGTGACACTTTGACTTCAGCAATCAAAGAGGCTTTTACAATGTTTTTCTTTACTCTTCTCCATACATGTGTGTTAACGTACATATTTTGTTGTCCTATCCAGCAGTCAGTCACTGACTCTCTCTCTCTCTCTCTCTCTTCCCCTCTCTCTGAAGCAGTGTGGGTGTTATTGATTGAATCGTTCCTCTCCTCTGCCTCCCTCAATTCTGTTCTGTTTCGCTCAGTAGAGAGAGGGAAGAATGAATAAGTGATGAAAACAAAACAGCAGACCCTTCTTTAGATCGATAACGTGTAGAAGTCAGATGGGGGGGGGGATTTGTGGAGGTAATGTTTGTGGCCCCGTAATGTACAAGACTGAGGTGGTAATGTCTGTGGCCCTGTCTACGAGGTGTCTGTGGCCCTGTGGCCTCTGTGACCCTGTGGTGTTTAAGCACTGGGAATGGGGTTCCTCTTATATGACAAAGACCTCAATGGAATTTGACTGCACTACACAGAATTGTACCATTCTAATTCAACTCCACTGTGTTCCACTCTCTCCCTCTCTTTTTCCCTCTCTCTCTCTCCCTCTCTCTCTCTCTCCAGTCCCAGCTATGATAACCTCACATCCCAACACCACCATGGCTATAAAGGGTCAGAATAAGGAGTTGAACTGCACGGCCCGTGGGGAGTACCCTATCATCATCCGCTGGGAGCGGGGTGACACCGTCATCGACCCCGACCGCAACCCACGCTACTCTATCACCACCAGCCCCAACGAGAAGAGTGACGAAGTCATCTCCACCCTCAAGGTGACACACACACACACACACACACACACACTTCATCTGGAAATCACAGGGGCCGAGTAGAGGTTAATCGTGACTGATAAAGTCAGTAATCATAACTAAGTACTATTGTTAGGTCATGGTTAGTCTGGAAACTCGGAGAAATGGTGTAGAATATAATAATATGCTATTCTCTAACATGGTAATGACTTACCAATTACAGTACAAAGGATGCTGTAGATGATTGACAACACTGCACTCACGTAGACGACGTGAGAGGCTTGCCTCCATACAAAACAAGGCAGGAATGATATGATGAGCCACTGCTACTAACCGTGTTTACATTCTCTCTCTCTCCCTCTCTCTCTCTCTCTCTCTCCCTCTCTCTCTCTCTCTCTCTCCCTCTCTCTCTGCAGCTGAAGCCAGCTGAACGTGGGGACTCTGTGTTCTTCTCCTGTCATGCCATCAACTCCTACGGCGAGGGACGCGGCCTCATTCAGCTCACTGTGCAAGGCGAGACGATCTCACCCGTGAACACTGCTCTTATGTTCCACACCATGCACCTTATCCACAGACACAAAATCAATCATGATGCCCTTCCTCCACCTCTCATTACCCCACCCTCTTCTCTCATTACCTCCCTGTGTGTGTCCCCCTCATCCCCTCGGGCCATTGGTCTTACTGGAGTGTTTTTGTATTTTTCGTTCCTGACACAGAACCTCCAGACCCTCCAGAATTGGAGGTCCGTGAGGTAAAAGATCGCAGCATGAACTTACGGTGGACCCAGAGGTTTGATGGCAACAGCATCATCACCAGTTATGATATTGAATACAAAAACAAATCCGGTATGTGGTTTTCTGGGAAGGGTTTTTCTTTTTCCAGCCTTCAATGCAAATGTAAAGTTAAGTTAAGTCAGCCACATTGTCAATTGTGATTTTCACCCCAATCGAAATTTGTCCTCCGTATTTTACCCTTCTGTGCAGTCAGAACACACACACACACACACTAGTGATCACTAGGGGGCTGTGGTTCACACGTGCCCAGAGCGGTGGGCAGCCCTAGCCCGGCGCCCGGGGAGCAGTTGGGGTTAGGTGCCTTGCTCAAGGGCACCTCAGTCATGGCCTCAGGCCTGGGAATCGAACCCACGACCCTCCAGTCACAAGACCGGTTCCCTAACCACCAGACCATGACTGCCGTAAAGCATGTGAGAGCCACGGAGAGACACTTAGGTGGCAGCTAGATGGTCTGTGCTAGCTGCTACAGATCTCCGGGTGTAACCGGCTGTTAATGTCACAAAATACAATGTTACTTTTTATGTCACTGTTATAGTTCAGCCAATTTGCAGTTTACCAAAAATATAATGTAGAGTGATACAACAGCCCCGCGGTCTGGTGTGATCATAGTGGTAGCGGTGTTGTAATTTCCAGGCTTTTCTCCTGTCTGTAGATCCGTGGGAACTAAAACACGCCACGCGTAAAATCTCCCCCACCAATAACCAAGCCAACATCGTGGAGCTCCACCCTGCCTCCGTCTACAGCATCCGCATGTACTCCTACAACAAGATCGGGCGCAGCCAGGCCAGCAAAGAGCTGACCATCAGCACCGAGGAAGCACGTAGGTCCCCGCACGCACAACCCAGAGAGTAGCTCTGCACAGCCGCTCGCCACGGCTTCTCTGAACCCTGAACTCTGACCTGCACTGTCTGACCTGTCACAGCCCCCGACGGACCGCCCATGGAGGTCATCCTGCAGCCCATGACATCACAAAGCATCCGGGTCACGTGGAAGGTGCCCAGCCTAGACACTCAGTCTGGCTTCATGCATTACAAGCCCAATAAGACTCCTACGGGCATGTTCCTAAGACAGTGTTGGCCTCTCTCTCTCTCTCTGATCACCAGGCCCCTAAGAAGGAGCTCCAGAACGGGGTGATCCGCGGCTACCAGATTGGCTACCGGGAGAACGGCCCAGGCAGCAACGGCCAGTACAGCATCGTGGAAATGAAGGCAACAGGAGACAGCGAGGTGTACACGTTGGACAACCTCAAGAAGTTTGCCCAGTATGGAGTAGTGGTTCAGGCCTTCAACCGAGCTGGCACAGGGCCTTCCAGCTCCGAAATCAATGCTACCACGCTAGAAGATGGTAAATTCATGCCTTTTCCAGATTACATACAAAAACGTGTAAATATTTGTTTCCATAATTATAATTCAGTTCATATTTTTGTAGTTTTCTTTTTATTACCTTTTTGTTTTTGTCACCACATACCTACAATTCTATTATATATATATATATATATATTTTATTCCTTTAACTGAAGAAAACAAATACACACACACAATGCCACATTGTGTGAGTGTGTGTGGGTGTGTGTTCATATTTGTGCTTATATTTGGTCCACGGGCCTGAAACACTTGCATGTCACTGTCCTCTGAGTGCCAGTCATACTGATGGCCTTAATGATAATAGTAATAACACAGATAGTAAAATAATAAGAATTAGCTTGTCTGCCCGCTGCCCTGTGTTCTCTCCCGGGGTAATTATGTGCAGCTGAGCACATTGTCTGCTCCCCTCATCCTTCAGCCCAGCTCTTTACACCCCTCACTCTGCCCTTTCTCACACACCCTTGATGTGCGTAGCAAACTTCTCCGTCGACCTGTAACTCTTGCGCTGTCTTTGCTTCCCGTGCTCCGTCCTCTGCCGCTCACGTTCCCTGCGGCCGCTCGCGTTATGTCACCTCTCTCACGTGTGTGTGTGTGTGTGTGTGTGGGGGGGGGGGGGGGGGGGGGGGGGGGGGGAGAGCGAGACACTGGCAGGGCGACCCACAGAGACCAGGCCGGAGTCTCCAAATGAACGGAGCCTCAGGCCTCTAGGAGGCAGTTCCAGGACTCACAGTGCCCATTTAAACCCCTAAGGCCACTTCAAACAGCGCTGAGCCTTCTCCTGGGCCACGCCCATCTCTCCCTCTGCTTTCTTTCTCTTCTCCCGCTCCCTCTCTTCCTGAAGCAGGCGCAGCTGCTGGTGTATAGAGGCGAGCCAGCCCCGTCCCTCCGCCCACACCCCCCCCTTTCATCCTGTCCTTCAGGCACATGCCTTCTCCGTCGGCGAAGGGCAACACAGCCGGCCTCTGTCTCGCCTCAATAGCGGCCTTCTCCATTCAGGAGCCTCGCTTGGCCTCTCACCACGGCAACGGTCGCCTCGTATCCGGCCAGAAGGGACAGTGTTAGCGAACGGCGCGACAAAAGGAGGAATTCAGAGAGGCAGATTTTATTGCATGTGTATTTTGGTGGAATCAGAAATACGTTAACCACCTTTAACATCCATTTTGAATACAATGTGTTACACAGAGAATGGGCAGGATTTTACATAAATCCCCCCGCCTTCTCACTTTAGAGTCCAACTGTGTCTACACGACTGGCACGAGTTAATATTCAACTGAACTGAATGGGCAGTGTGAGTGGTGTTCAACACTGGCTGTGCTGGCAGCTATTAGGAGAGTTTACTGCTGAGAAAACCCAAAACCCAAGTGATCAGAACCGGCCACAGAACCGGCCGGACCCCGACCACTGAGGGGACGGCGGCCCCTGGGCGGCGGGAGGCGTTGCATCACATTTATGGGAGGATCATAACGTCCACGGAGCTGTGCTGTTGGGTGTCACCACGACGACGCTCGTGGCAGATTTTCCCCGCAACACATCAGGGCTTCCTGATACCCGTTGAAGAACGTTCCCCGATCAGCCCAACGCACCTGAACACCACTCCGTATGCCACGCTCAGATGGACACTCTCAACACGCCGATGACGTCACAAGTTTCAAACACCTGCGCAGGTCCTGGTCCTGCAGCGCTCGTAGCTCCACTGTGCAGCTCCATCTTTCCTACATTTATTCCTGCACAATGTCTCCAGCATCTTTGTGGAATTCAACCCAAGGCCAGTTCTGTATTCAAGGCTGATGGAGGCCCCTCGCATTACTAGATCCCACTAAATCAGCACCTCCGTGTGTTTTGGACAGAGCGACGCAAAAGGCACAAATCATTATAGTACTACTAGAACGCTTAACAATTACATTTTTTAAAAATAAATTTGTCTCTTCCATAATAAATGAGGAATGATTCTACATTTTTTTTTCTACATTATTAACAGGGGTTTTAATATTAAGAGCTAAAGGTTTACTGGAATTGCTGCAAGGGTTTGGATTGTTCGCTCTTTCTCACTCCCTTTCGTACACTCACACATACTTTTTGTCTGTTTCTCTCTCCCTTTCTCACACACACACACATGCACACACACACACACGCATACACACCCACTCACCCACTCACACATGCACACACATACACGCACATGCGCACACATACACATACACACTCTCCCACTCACACACACGCACACACACTCTCTTCCTGTCTGTCTGTCTCTGTCTCCCTTCCCAGTGCCTAGCCAGCCTCCGCAAAACGTGCGAGCTATTTCGGTTACATCAGACGAGGCGGTGATCACATGGTCCGAGCCTCCTCGAATGACACTGAACGGAGTCCTGAAGGGTTACCGCGTGGTCTTCTGGTCCCTCTTCCCTGATGGAGGTGAGTGCGCTGGGGTCCAGACCACCGGGTCCGACCCAGATGAATTCAGGCCGAGCACTCCGGCGAGGTCCGATCTCTTTCCCCACCCACAGCTCCATTATCACAGTCTGGAACACAGAGTGACAACGTTAGTCTGATTTGGGCTTCTTACTGTAGACCTGCGAAATTGTCCTGTTATTTCTTCTGAATGTTACAGAATGTGTGAAGGAGCCGTATGGTGTGTAAAGCACTATTTCCTGGTTCTTCTCCTCTCCCAGTCAGCAGATGTGTCCCTAGATTTGTATTGATATGTAAAAACAAAAATAATTGTAAAGATGTCAAGGTGAGATGTTCCAGCATCCAGCTGCTAAGATCCTGCCTGTGTATCTCAGAATGGGGTGAGATGCAGAACATCACCACCATCCGAGAGCAGGTGGAGCTTAAGGGTCTGGAGAAGTTCACCAACTACAGTGTGCAGGTCCTGGCCTACACACAGGCAGGAGATGGAGTGCGCAGTAATGTCCTCTACATACAGACCCGAGAGGACCGTGAGTATTCATACTCACACACACACTTACACACACAGACACACACACAAACACAAACATAAACACACAAAGAAAAAATTTCTATACTTGCACAAATAAATATATATGCAAAAGTACCAAAAACTGTGGAGCAATTGGAGGACCTGGTGTGTTTGCACACTGCAGGACTCATGAGCCCTTCAGGTCTGTCCATCTCTCCCCAACACACTGAGGCAGATCTACGTCTACCAGGGACTCAGTTGAACTACATGTTTTTGTGACATCTAAAAATGCACATCTTTTTAATAAAGTAATGTTAAAGTGGTGAATAAAGTAGTGTTATAAATAGCACATGTATATGTGCATAATCATGGCTTTGTGGATTCCTCCGCCGACTCCAACAGCATTTAAGTGCGTGTGCCTGTACAGTTGTGTTTTTGTATGCATGCATAGCTGTATTCTTGAATGCTTGTTTGTCGTGTGTGTGGCGAGAGAGTCCTCGTTCCTTTTAAACACACAGATGCATTAGCTACAAGCTACTTCCCCATTACTCCTATGTCTTTTCAAGCTTAAGTGTGTGTGTGTGTGTGTGTGTGCACTAGGGCAAGAGAGATTGGGAGGGGGTTGTTAGGCTGGGTACAAAAGGCATGTTAGCTGAAGGCAAGAGTGGAGTGGTCCAGGTCTAAAGGATGCTGGATACCGGATGCTGTCACTATGGCAATTACAGTGCATTTAAGCTCTGATGTTCCATTACTGCTACTAATGATAATTAAAACGCCAAAGGGCAGGGGTTTGAAGTGTGTGAATGTAAGTGTGTGTGTCCTATCCCATCCCAGTTTACCACCCAGCAAAAGGAGGATTAATTCTTTGTGGATTATCAGGTATTAACTTTGTGCTTACACTGGTGGGCACAGGATTAGAGGCGTATCTGTCTCTCCGGGTTTCCCCCTGGGAGGAGCGGCCAATGGCGGGGGGCGGGGGGCGGTGCTCCAGGGTGAGGGCAGAAGGGAGATGGTCTTTGGAACGACGGCGAGATTCACTCTCCAGAAGTCTCTCTGCAGCCAAAGAAAAACGCATTTGTGCTGCTGGTTTACAGAGATGCACCAACGAATAGCATTTCCCAGTGGCAAAGAAATGTGATTGTGACCCAGCGTTTCTTCCCACGTGTTTCCAGTGCATATTCTCTGATTAACATATTCTAAGTACATAAGATAATTAGAAACCTGGGTTAACTACAAGGAAAGTACTTTAGTTTATTTGTTTTTTTTTTAGTTTAGTTTATTTCTAGAAATGTCTGCAATTTTTGTGCCCTTTAAAAAAAAAAAATTGGCCATTAGTCATTAGATGAGCAGGTTTTACACCCCCAGCTGAAGATGAATGAGGTGTGTTGGTGGAGGTTGTGAAGTGTCGTTGTGCTGTTCAGTCTCACAGCTGCACTGGGGGCCTCAGATTGTTGCACTGGGGGCCTCAGATTGTTGCACTGGGGGCCTCAGATTGCCCTTTACGTGATGGCTGGTAAGGCCCAGTGAGGGTTCAGCTACAGCTGCACTGGCTTGATGTGCAGGATGGATCTGCCACAGTTCCAGAGCCATTCTGGGATTTACCTCTAGCTGACTACACCTCTAAATGATGGTGCATTTCTGCTTAAAGTTTACCCCCAAAACAGACACACACACATACACGCACAAACACACACTATCCAATCACTTACCAATACCTGCAACTAATCAAAGAGCTTTTCAACAAAATACAACACCAGAACCACAAACCTCTAACACAACTGTACAATACAAAGCTACCCATCCAGTTACGACAACTAGCACAAACGTGTGAGAGAGTCAGGGACTCTTGAAAGGAAGCTGTGTTCACTGACACTCTCTCTCTCTGTCTCTCTCTCTCTCTCTCTCTCCCTCTGTCCTTCGTCTCATTCTGTTCTTCATGAGTACTTTCATAGTGGAGGATCCTAAAATAAAACGCGATGTTTAGCATCACGGTTAGAGACAGCTCTGGTAGCCTGACCGCCAGTCAACATCTTTGACCCTCACACACACACACTCGCACCTCCAAACACACCTTGGCGTTACGAGTCACAAATGCTCACCTGTGTGCTTCCCCTCTCCTGCCGCCTCAGACCCAGGACCTCCAGCGGGCATCAAAGCCGTGCCCTCCTCCGCCAGCAGCGTGGTGGTGTCCTGGCTGCCTCCGCAGAAACCCAATGGCATCATCCGCAAGTACACCATCTACTGCTACAGCCCCGGGTCAGGGCAGCCGGTGAGACAGCAGACAGGGGCTCATGACACGTGTGTGTTCAGTAGCGTTAGTATGTGGATAGTGTGTTTTCATTTGTTCCATATGTTGTGTGTATGTTATATATACAAATTTGTTAGATTTAAATTCCGATTTTATAAGTACGTATATGTATTTCATTATGTGTGTGTGTGTGAGTGATTCGTGTGCTTGTGTCTTAATATTGAGGTATTTTTTTAAGCACGTTGCTTTCTGTCAGTGTTATCTGTATCTATCTGCATTTTAATGTGCCTGTGTTGATGAGTGTGTGTGCGTGCGTGCATATGCGTGCGTGTGTGTGTGTGGTTGTGTGGTGTGTGTATGTGTGTGGTATGTGTGTGGTGTGTGTGTGTGTGTGTCGTGTGTGTGTGTGTGTGTGTGTGTATGTGTGTGTGGTATGTGTGTGTGTGTGTGTGTGTGTGGTGTGTGTGTGGGGGGGTGTATATGTACTGCAGTGCTGCAGTATCACCAGGACATGTGTATGAGAGAGAGTGAAAATGAGAGCCTCATACTGCAGTGAGCTCTCCCCCCTCTCATTTGCATATCTGTGTCTCATCACGTTGCCTAGACAACCTCATCTGTTCATCAGTGAGGGCAGGAAACAAGCTGACAACACACATACCACACACACATACATACACACCCCTAACAAACACACACATACTCACACACACACCACACATCTAATATTACTAACCTCATCCTCCACAAACACACAGTAAAACCCCACACACATACACACAAACACATACATGCACACTGCACAATTTGTGTACTTTCACACTGAATTAATGTACCTGTCCAGACATACACATGCTCACTCTTCTACCCTTTTCCCCCTCATTCACAAATCCCTCTCTCTCTCACTCTCTCTCTCTCTCCCACTCTCTCTCTCTCTTTCAGCATGGCCTCTTGCAGTTGCACAGTGTGATTACTATGTAAATGAGTGTGAGAGGAGAAAGGGAGGTAGAGAGGGAGGAGAAGAGGGGGAGAGAGGGAGGAGAGAGGGGAGGAGAGAGCGGGAGGGGGTGGGTCAAACCCGCCGTGCAGCGACTACTTTTGTTCCTCTTTTCATTATCTCGTTCTATCACTCCCTGGATCACTGCTATCTCCACACCGGAGGAACACTTCAATATCCGCTACACCTCCCGCTCCTCCTGCACTTCCTATCGCATCCGTACTGAGAGGGAGGGAGGGAGGGAATGAGAGAAAGAGGGAAGGAGGGATGAAGGAGGAAAGTGAGGATCAGGTTAGGGTTAGTACTTAACGCTGAACTGCACGGCCCACTCCCGAAAGCCATGGTTGGGGTTCAGGTTAGGGTTAGGGTTTATGTTAGGGTTAGGGTTAGGGTTTATGTTAGGGTTAGGGTTAGGGTTTATGTTAGGGTTAGGGTTAGGGTTTATGTTAGGGTTAGGGGTTTATGTTAGAGTTAGGGTTAGGGTTTATGTTAGAGTTAGGGTTAGGGTTTATGTTAGGGTTAGGGTTTATGTTAGGGTTAGGGTTAGGGTTTATGTTAGGTTAGGGTTAGGGTTTATGTTAGGGTTAGGGTTAGGGTTTATGTTAGGGTTAGGGTTTATGTTAGAGTTAGGGTTAGGGTTTATGTTAGAGTTAGGGTTCATGTTAGAGTTAGGGTTAGGGTTTATGTTAGAGTTAGGGTTAGGGTTTATGTTAGGGTTAGGGTTTATGTTAGAGTTAGGGTTAGGGTTTATGTTAGGGTTAGGGTTAGGGTTTATGTTAGAGTTAGGGTTAGGGTTTATGTTAGAGTTAGGGTTAGGGTTTATGTTAGGGTTGGGGTTTATGTTAGAGTTAGGGTTAGGGTTTATGTTAGGGTTAGGGTTAGGGTTTATGTTAGGGTTTATGTTAGGGTTAGTGTTAGGGTTTATGTTAGAGTTAGGGTTCATGTTAGAGTTAGGGTTAGGGTTTATGTTAGGGTTAGGGTTAGGGTTTATGTTAGGGTTAGGGTTTATGTTAGAGTTAGGGTTAGGGTTTATGTTAGGGTTAGGGTTAGGGTTTATGTTAGGGTTAGGGTTAGGGTTTATGTTATGTTAGGGTTTATGTTAGGGTTAGGGTTTATGTTAGAGTTAGGGTTAGGGTTTATGTTAGAGTTAGGGTTCATGTTAGAGTTAGGGTTAGGGTTTATGTTAGGGTTAGGGTTTATGTTAGAGTTAGGGTTAGGGTTTATGTTAGGGTTAGGGTTAGGGTTAGGGTTAGGGTTTATGTTAGGGTTAGGGTTTATGTTAGGGTGTTAGAGTTAGGGTTAGGGTTTATGTTAGAGTTAGGGTTCATGTTAGGGTTAGGGTTTATGTTAGTTAGGGTTAGGGTTTATAGGGTTTATGTTTATGTTAGGTTAGGGTTTTAGTTAGGGTTAGGGTTTATGTTGTTGTTAGGGTTTATGTTAGGGTTAGGGTTAGTGTTAGTGTTAGGGTTTATGTTAGATGTTAGAGTTAGGGTTAGGGTTTATGTTAGGGTTAGGGTTAGGGTTTATGTTAGGGTTAGGGTTAGGGTTTATGTTGTTAGGGTTAGGGTTAGGGTTTATGTTAGGGTTAGGGTTAGGGGTTAGGGTTAGGGTTAGGGTTAGGGTTAGGGTTTATGTTAGGGTTAGGGTTAGGGTTTATGTTAGGGTTTATGTTAGGGTTTATGTTAGGGGTTAGGGTTAGGGTTTATGTTAGGGTTAGGGTTTATGTTAGGGTTAGGGTTTATGTTAGGGTTAGGGTTAGGGTTTATGTTAGGGTTAGGGTTTATGTTAGGGTTAGGGTTAGGGTTTATGTTAGAGTTAGGGTTAGGGTTTATGTTAGTTAGGGTTCAGTTGTTAGGGTTAGGGTTTATGTTAGGGTTAGGGTTTATGTTAGAGTTAGGGTTAGGTTTATGTTAGGGTTAGGGTTAGGGTTAGGGTTTATGTTAGGGTTAGGGTTAGGGTTTATGTTAGAGTTAGGGTTAGGGTTAGGGTTTATGTTAGAGTTAGGGTTTATGTTAGAGTTAGGGTTAGGGTTTATGTTAGGGTTAGGGTTCATGTTAGAGTTAGTGTTAGGGTTTATGTTAGAGTTAGGGTTCATGTTAGGGTTAGGGTTTATGTTAGAGTTAGGGTTAGGGTTTATGTTAGAGTTAGTGTTAGGGTTTATGTTAGGGTTAGGGTTTATGTTAGAGTTAGAGTTAGGGTTTATGTTAGAGTTAGGGTTCATGTTAGAGTTAGGGTTAGGGTTTATGTTAGGGTTAGGGTTCATGTTAGAGTTAGGGTTTATGTTAGAGTTAGTGTTAGGGTTTATGTTAGGGTTAGGGTTTATGTTAGGGTTAGGGTTTATGTTAGAGTTAGGGTTCATGTTAGAGTTAGGGTTTATGTTAGGGTTAGGGTTTATGTTAGAGTTAGGGTTAGGGTTTATGTTACTGTTGTGAATTAGACATATTAGACTCCAGTTAATTTCCCCCAAAATGTTTTGCCTACACGATATATATTTATATTCATGGGAATTGGAATTTATTGGAATACATCCTAATAGGATGAGGCAGCATTGTACTGTGATTTGTGTATTTATTTATTTATTTATTTGTGTGTGTGTGTGTGTGTGTGTGTGTGTCTGTGCCATGCCTTGGAGTTGTATGAGCAAGCATAGAGATAGTTAGGAGGGCAGAGACTGTAAGTGTGTGAATGTGAATGTGTTTGTGGATAGTGTTAGTGTGGATGTGTGTTTGTGTGTGTGTGTCTGCAGGGTGTAGACAGTCACAGTGATGAGTGTGAATCTGGACAGCAGACACACGGCTCTTTTAAACATACTGCAGGAGCTCACGGCACGGCCTCACATCCCTTTGTGTCGTGAGCGTTGTGTGTGTGTGTCTCATTCTGCCTATGGTAATTAGGTGCTCGTGTAAATGCATATGTGTATGGTCACCTGACTGAGGGTGTGTGTGTGTGTGTGTGTGTGTGTGTGTGTGCACGCGCGTGATCATGTGTATCAGAGCCCGCTCTCTCATGCTGATGTGAGCAGCAGATAGCTAGCTCTCATTAGGCTGCCTCTATTGTCAGAGATCTGAGAGAGCGAGTCAGGGCCATGTCTGCAGGCATTATCTCTCCCCTCTCATCAGGGGGGGGGGGGGGGCTCCCCCGGGTGTGCTGCCCTGGTCTCCCGGGGTGCACCACACACACACACATGTGTGCACACACACACACACACAAGAGAAAGGGAGAGAGACAGGAAGAAAGAGGGTGAGGTAGAGGGCAAGAGAGAGGGATAGAGGTAAAAAGGGAGGGAGGAGAGAGGAAGACATGTACACACACACACACGATCATGCAATAGAACTACAGCTTTCTTTAAAAAAATGAAAGAAATATATTGCTCAGTTAAAATAATTGATTCTACAAAGCAAGCAGAAGAGGCTGTCATCTTTGAGTGTTAAAACCCCACTTTCTTAATTTCTCTGAAATGCTTCAGTGCAAAACCTGTGAACGATTAGCTGCTCCTCTTAACCACAACAACACGTTGTGGTCAGTTTTTGTAATACTCTGCAGTGGGGCCACCTCCACCCCCGTGAACATCACTGCATCTAATTGTTGCTGGCAAAGATGGACTGGTCATAGGATTATGACCAGTCCAGCGTGTGTACAGTGAGGCGTGTTTGTTCACGTGACCAGTCCAGTGTGTGTGCAGTGAAGCGTGTTTGTTCACGTGACCAGTCCAGTGTGTGTGCTGTGAAGCGTGTTTGTTCACGTGACCAGTCCAGTGTGTGTACAGTGAAGCGTGTTTGTTCACGTGACCAGTCCAGTGTGTGTGCTGTGAAGCGTGTTTGTTCACGTGACCAGTCCAGTGTGTGTACAGTGAAGCGTGTTTGTTCACGTGACCAGTCCAGTGTGTGTACAGTGAGGCATGTTTGTTCACGTGACCAGTCCAGTGTGTGTGCAGTGAAGCGTGTTTGTTCACGTGACCAGTCCAGTGTGTGTGCAGTGGAGCGTGTTTGTTCACGTGACCAGTCCAGTGTTTGTACAGTGAAAAGTGTTTGTTCACGTGACCAGTCCAGTGTGTGTGCAGTGGAGCGTGTTTGTTCACGTGACACTTTGCCCGTCTCCCTCTCAGGCTCCCAGTGAGTATGAGGCCAACCCGGAGGTGCTGATCTACCGCATCACCCACCTGAGCCGCGGACAGCAGTACCTCATCTGGGCGGCGGCTGTCACCACAGCTGGCCGCGGGAACATCAGCGAGAAGGTCACCGTGGAGCCGGCGGGCAAAGGTGGGGCTTCCCTCCGCACAGCAAGACCCCAGGAAACCCAGCGCAGCTGTTTGATGTGATTCCATAACGACTGCTCACCCACCGCACCAGATCGCTCTACCATTCACTTTTGCTCATTTAGTAGAAGTGAGTAGTGAGGAGAAGAACCTTAGAGAGTGCTCCATGTCTCCCAGATCTCACTGGCCCCTCCCCTCTCCAAGATGCCCCTCCCCTCTGTAGCCGGTTCTGGATTACCCCGCCCCTCCCTGCTGGTTCTGGGCTGTTAATGATGTGATGAGGAGCAAAGGGCATTAAACAAAGGAGGACGAGATGGATTGAGGAACGACAGCTCATGACCTGGCCAATATAGTGCACAATGGAGAGGCGGAGAGAGGGGGAAAGTGAAGGGGGCGGTTTAATCAATACTTCATGGATGAGTGTGTGTGCACGTGTGTGTGTGTGTGTGTGTGTGTGTGTGTTTGTTCACATACATTCATGTACTGTGCCTTCAGTCCTCCCTTTAGACTGATCTGGAGCTTTGAAAGAGAGTGTTCTCCACACAGAAGCACCTAACACCGTGTTCAGCCAACACAAAAGGGAAACATTGAGATGTCAAGTGTGTGATCAACAGCCTGGTGTAGAGCAGAGAACATCCTGGATTCCAGCGTGTAGAGAGAGCCTAGGCATCTGTGCCCATGTGTTTACAACACCAGCACGTTTTCTCCAACAGACACGGCTTGAATATTTGGCTTCACCGTTGACCCTTAGAGCAAAACCTAATCTAATCTGTTCTAAACTTTGCTGTTGCATCTCTCTTTCTTCCTCTCTTCCTCTCTCTTTCTCTCTGTTCTTCTTCTGGTCTCTGTCCCAGCTCCCGCTAAGATACTTTCTTTCGGAGGCACTGTCACTACCCCGTGGATGAAGGAGGTACGACTTCCCTGCAGTTCAGTAGGCGAGCCAACGCCAACCATCAAATGGACCAAAGACAGGTGATACTTGGCTTTGAGAACTCGCACAATGTAGTTTGTTAAAACAGCGTTGTGTAAGCTATAAATGTGCTCAATAAAGCACTAAAGTGGCATGTCTGTGTAACGTGACCCTTTTGACCCCTGCAGCGAGGACTCTGCTATACCAGTTGCACAGGATGGCCAGCGTAATATTTTGGCGAATGGGACACTGGTTCTGCGTTCAGTGAAAGCAGAGGATTCTGGGTACTACACCTGCACAGCCACCAACACACTGGGGTTTGACACAATCATCGTCAACCTGCTAGTGCAAGGTAAGATGTCTTCACCTTTACAGTCTCCAACCAGTCTAACTTTTGTGTTAAAACAGAATAATATGGTAAACTGTGAAAGGGTCAAACATTCAGCTGTGGGCAGCGGAGAGCACTGTCACTGCCCCCAGATCAGCTGCGTTTGAATCTGTGTGTGTGTATGTGGGTGTGTGTGTGGTTGTATCAGTGAACCCAGCTCAGCTGTGTCTGACTCACTCTTTGTATCTGTGTGTGTGTGTGGATGTGTCAATGACCCCAGAACAGCTGTGTTTGAATCTGTGTGTGTGTGTGTGTGTGTGTCAGTGACCCCACATCAGCTGTGTTTGACTCACTCTTTCTCTCTGGGTATCAGTGCCTCCAGATCAGCCACGTCTGACAGTCTCCACTACCTCCACCTCCTCCATCACTCTGGCCTGGATCCCTGGAGACAACGGTGGAAGCTCCATCAGAGGTGGGCCCTGCTGCCACACCTCTCAATCCTGTGTGATATTTCTTCTCTCTCCTGATCCCCATGTTCTCTAATCTCTAATCTAATCTCTCCTGTCTTCCGGTCTCACTTTGTCTCAGTTTGTCTTTTATTTACATCTGCGTTTCTGTTTCTACGTTCACCTCTTTGTATCTCTCCTGCTGTCTTTGTGTGTTTGAATGTGTGTGTAGATGTATTTCTAAATGACTGTATGTTTGATTGTGTGTGTAGATGTATTTCTAAGTGACTGTTTGTATGAGTGTGTATATTTAAGTGAGTGTGTTTGTATGAGTGTTTATATCTAAGTGAGTGTGTGTTTGTATGAGTGTGTATTACTAAGTGAGTGTGTGTTTGTATGAGTGTGTATTACTAAGTCAGTGTGTGTTTGTATGAGTGTGTATTACTAAGTCAGTGTGTGTTCTGTGTATCCACCTGGGCTTCCCTGTTTTCATTGATCCAGGGTGCTTTGCTCTCTCATTCCTCAGTTCATCCGCATCTACCAATAGCTGCTTATTGATCTGTTCGTTCTGTGTTTGTATTAACCTGACGAGGATCCATCTCTCTGCTCCCCCGTGTAGTCCATCTGCTCTAGCCAACACCTTCAGTCTGCACATTTCTCTAGCTTTCTGACCTTTTCAGCTCATCATTGACACAGTTTTGTCTCATTTGCCATCAAACTGCTTCGTGCACCTGGATATTAGTGATAAATACTCTGCTGCTATCGCGAGTGAAGATTTAGTGCTGTGACAAGCGTGTGCGTTTGAGAGGGAGGAGGGGAGGGAGAGGAAGTGGTCACAGGGGACTTCCTGCAGGTCAGTGGCTTTGAAGTGGCACCTTTTATTTTGCCATCTGCCACAGTGCCAGAGTCACACACCCTATCCAGCACACTGATGATAACTGCTGCGGACGCCATATTGTGGCTTCATTTGCATAACTGCCCAGTCAGCATTCTCTCTCTCTCTCTCTCTCCTTTTCCTCTGTCTCTCATTCTCTCTCTCTCTCTCTGTCTATCACTTTCTCTCTTTCTCTGTATGTGGAATGATGTTTTAGGCAATGGTTTGTTTTTAATGATCTCCAGTGTCTCTGCGCCCTCTAGTGGTAAAAAGGCAACTTGACTCCTGGCTGTGACATCAAATGAGCCAGGCGAGGTGTTCAAAATCATGTTTAGACGTTTAGGAGCATTCCCCAGCACATTCCATGCCCTGAACACTTCTGATACCGTTATGTAATGATCACCGCCATTTTCCTGGCTTTTCAACTGTAATTTCCAGTCATTCAGACTTTCTGCTTTGCGCGTGTGTTTCCAGGCTTTGTCCTGCAGTACTCTGTTGATAACACGGAGGAGTGGAGAGACGTGTTCATCAGCTCCACCGAGCGCTCCTTCAAGCTGGATAACCTGCGATGTGGCACGTGGTACAAGGTCAAGCTCGCAGCGAAGAACAGCGTGGGGGCAGGCAGGATCAGTGAAATCATCGAGGCCAAGACACACGGAAGAGGTTAGCAAACACACACTCCAACACCATAGGAATGAACATGTATTAGCAACGTCTGCATGACTTCCAGCAAACCTGTCAGACCCCAGTCCTAGAGATCTGCCCTCCTGCAGAGAAGGCAAAGGCTGGGACTAACCTCCGCAGGGCAGTAAACCTCTAGGGCCAGAGCTAAGCACCCCTCGGCTGTCTGTCTGCGCAGAGCCGTCTCTATGAGGCTCCCTCTCATGTTAACTTCACAGCCCAGACTTCTGATTTCACTCTGGGTGCAGCACAGACCGCTGTCTTCCTCCCTGTTCAACAGAGCCACAGTTCAACAAGGACCAGCCCCTGTTCACCCACATCAACTCCAGCCACGCACGGCTCAACCTGCAGGGCTGGACCAGCGGCGGGTGCCCCATCAACGCGGTGCTGCTGGACTTCCGGCCCAAAGGCACATGGGCGTGGCAGAGTCTGCGCACCAACGCCACGGCCGACGTCTTTCTGGCCGAGCTGCGTGAGGCTACCTGGTACGAGCTGAAGATGAAAGCCTGCAACAGCGCCGGCTGCGGAAACCAGACCTCGCAGTTCGCCACGTTGGACTACGATGGGAGTGAGTCATAGGCGCCCACACGGACCAACTCACTAGGAGGCTTTGAGAAGAGTGTTTGGTTGATTTGATGGATTATTCACAATCTTAAGTTTTAACCTCTGTATTCACGCTACCCTAAAATCTCTGCTATTTTACTTATTTCATGCTTTGTCATTACAAAGGTACCATCCCCCCAATCAAATCTGCCCGTGGAGAAGGCGATGACGTGAAGAAGCTGTTCTCCATCGGCTGTCCTGTGATTCTGGTGACTCTGGGCATGGCCCTCCTCTTCATCATCAGAAAGAAACGCAAAGAGAAGAGGCTAAAGAGACTGAGAGGTTAATACATACCTACTGAATACATCTGAATACTTACCTACTACTGAATACATCTGAATACTTACCTACTACGGAATACATCTGAATACTTACCTTCTACTGAATACATCCGAATACATAGATACTACTGAATACATCTGAATACATAGATACTACTGAATACATCTGAATTCCTGCTACTCTGTTTTCCCTTTGCCTCAGATGCTAAAAGTCTGGCTGAGATGCTGATCAGGTAAGAATATTTTGTACCTGCTTGATGTTCTGTGAAGTCATTGTAGAGGAGTAGCAAAACTCTTTTGTGTGTGTGTGTGTGTATGTTTCTCATCTGGAGCAGTAAGAACAATCGGAGTTTTGACACCCCAGTGAAAGGCCCACCTCAGGGTCCCCGCTTGCACATAGACATCCCACGTGTGCAGCTTCTCATCGAGGACAAAGAGGGCATCAAACAAATTGGTCAGTCATGTGACATGTTTGTGTGTGAGAGAGTAAGAGACTGAGACCACACATCTGTTTTCACGACGGATATCTTATGTTTACATCTTTAGGTGAAGACAAAGCAACCATTCCTGTGACAGACACCGAATTCAGCCAATCAGTAAACCCCCAAAGTTTCTGCACGGGCGTGTCCGTGCATCATCCCGCCCTCATTCAGAACACTGGTCCTTTGATTGACATGTCCGACATTAGACCAGGAACCAGTAAGTCAGTGGGGTCAAATGTTTACGCCTGTGTTTATAAGCAAACAAAAAAAGCATTCATAAAAATGTCAATTTGCGAGGCATCTGGTTATTTTCTGGTCATTTTCATTCGTGTTTGCTCTTTTCCTCAGACCCGGTGTCGAGGAAGAGTGTGAAGTCCGCTCACAGCACAAGGAACCGCTACTCGAGCCAGTGGACCCTGACGAAGTGTCAGGCCTCCACGCCTGCGCGCACGCTGACCTCGGACTGGCGAACCGTGGGCTCCCAGCATGGCATTACCGTCACCGAAAGCGACAGCTACAGTGCCAGTCTGTCCCAGGACACAGGTACACACGTCTGCGAAATCAGGTGGAGCTCACCTGATTATCTGGAGATGAGATTAGCTGGAATCTAACTGACCTCGACAAACCAGATTGTGTTATTCAGTGGTTCACCCCGTGCGAATGACTTCAAACCTGTTCATGTGTGATTGTCTTCACCCCCTGCACTCCTGCCTTGCATCTCAGACAAGGGTCGCAACAGCATGGTGTCCACGGAGAGCGCGTCGTCCACGTACGAGGAGCTGGCCCGCGCCTACGAACACGCCAAGCTGGAGGAGCACCTGCAGCACGCCAAGTTTGAGATCACGGAGTGCTTCATCTCCGACAGCTCCTCCGACCAAATGACCACGGGCACCAACGACAACGCCGACAGCATGACGTCCATGAGCACGCCGTCGGAACCGGGCATCTGCCGCTTCACCGCCTCGCCGCCCAAACCGCAGGACTACGACCGCGGCAAGAACGTGGCGGTGCCCATCCCACACCGCGCCAACAAGAGTGAGTGCTCGTGCTGCCTAGAGGAAGTTGTCACCACCGTCATGGTCTCGCGTGACCCGACGTGAAACGGAAAGCGAGCGGATAGCTAGACTATACAACACGAGTACTTCTAGAAGTTTTAGCCAGAACTACCTCATCTCTTCATCGTCAGAAGCAGCGACATCAGTGCACAAAGTTGTTTGCCGGATAAGAGGTCAGAGGTCAGGGTTCGCATTCCTTCCCTGAAGGTAGAGGTGTCCTTGCTTAAAGCATTGCTGTACTCAGTACTGCTTAACCCAGGAAAGATTGACCTCTCCCTACAGGCTGAGGGCGGAGCTTCTCCACGAGGTCATTTACATACTGCAACTCATTGGCTTTCAGTCTCTCTCAGCATATTTTTCAGCATTTATGTTTCACATCACTTGTCAGTTATTTTAGCCTAAAAGATGCTGAGTGGAGAAAGCAGTATCCCTGGAGTCATGATTCTTCGTCCTGACATTTTGTGAACAACGTGAAAAACGTGAAACATGAAGTTGGTGAATGTTTCAGAGCCAACCACGCTTTACGTGTTCGTGTATTACTGGGCAGCCCCAGACACTTTGCTTCCCTCTGACTCTCCCCTCTCCCTCTCTCTCCGTCTAGGTGAGTACTGTAACCTCCCCCTCTACATGAAGACAGACCCTTTCTTCCGCAAGCAGGCCGAGCTGCACGACCCCTGCCCCGTGGTCCCTCCTCGTGAGGCCTCCATCCGAGGCTTGGCGGCACGGGCCTACCACACCCAGGGCCGCCACATGACATTAGACCCCGCCAAACAGCAGGCCCTGACGCTGGGCCACGGCGGTCTGAGCAGTCTGACCAGCTCGGGAGCCTCGGGCCCGGCCTCCAGCACCACCACGGGCGGCTCCAGCATCAGCTCGGGCACGGCCACTCTGCCCCAGAGGACTCTTACCATGCCCAGCTCCTCGTCCGCCTCTTCGGCCGGCGCCACTGGTGCCGTGGCTGGCTCCGGCTCCACGGGGGGGAGCGGCGTAGCTGGAAGTTCCAAGGTCGGGGGCTCCAGAGACTCTCTGCTGGAGAGCAGCTCGTCCGGCTTGGGCAGACTGCAGAAGCAGAGCGCTGGAGCGTATTCCAAGTCCTACACGCTGGTGTAGCCACTCCTCCCATACACACATCTCACACACACACACACAAACATAGACACTCACACACATATGGTGTCTGCCTAGCACACGGAGGAGCTAAACTGTGCACTGGCTGGACCTATCCACCACATAAATCTCTCTCTCTCTCTATCTCCTCCTCTCTCTCTTGTTCTCTCATGATATTCCTCTCTCACATTTTTCACTCTACCGTTTCTCTGTTTGCTTTACTCTTTTATCCAGTTTTTCAGTTTCTCAGATGACCTTTGGCCTTCGAGCTTCACAACTCTTGTTTTGTGTTCTTGCTCTCTCTCTCTCTCTCTATCTCGCTTTCTGTCTTTCTCTTTCCCCCCTTTTTTCGTTCTTTGTCGAAGACACCTTGGACCTTATGCACGAAATACTTTCCATGTGCACTTGTTAATTTAACTTCTTGACAGTAGGACAACTCAACAGTTTTAAGAGATTGTTTCACATTAACCTGTCTAGATGTTTTTTAGGCTGTTGAAGGTGTTTTTTTTATGTCTTTTGCAAAAGCATAACATACTGCAACGCATTGCCTCGGAAAGTGCTTATGCATAAATGAATCCACCTTGGTGTCTCCCCATTTACCCCTTACCCTACCAAACTGCTCTGGACTCACACAAACAAACCAGTGACTGCGGCATTAGCCAACACAATTGAGTCTTTGGGGTTTTTTTTTTCTTCATGCAATTGATGACACAGTATAAAGTGTTATTGACTATTTTATAAACAAACAGGAAAAAAGAAAAAAATGTCACGAGCCATTTCACAGAGGATGGATGGGAGTTTTTTTTTTCCATGTTTTGTTTTGAAATTTTTTTTTTCTTTTTTCTGAACTTGTGCACTAAAGGAGGAGGGAGCAGATCTCTGGAGCCTACGCATGTGTGTGTGTGTGTGTGTGTCTGTGTGTGTGTGCGTGTGTGTCTGTGTGTGTGTGTGCATGTGTGTTTATATATGTAATTAAATATGTACACATGTGGTCAGCACACACCATGAGAGGACCCTCACATCCGGGCCCGATTTCTCTTTGTATTGATGGAGACAGCAGAGGTAAGACAGAGACGTGCCGTGAGGAGGCCTTTCCTCGCCTTCTGCTCCGCCTCAGTAGTGAGTTCTACCGTTCCTGGTCACGTTTTAGAGAAAACATCTGAGAGGATCTAAGCAGAATGTGGTGGAGGCGGACAGCCGTACCAGCTACTCCTCCTAGTCCCTCTCGCCACAACCGCCCCCCTTCCAAAATATGCGAGAAAGGCTCTCATGTTAATGTTGGTTAGCTTCTCTGTCTGTGCTTGATTTCATGCAACCATCGCTCCTCTGCCCCTGACCCCTTCATCGTGCCCCCCCCCACCCCCCCTCATCCTCACTGTGATCGCCTCACAGCCTCTCCCAGACGGACAGAGCGCAGGCCCGAGATCAGGAGGAGAACGAGGGGGACCTGCTGACACCTAGAGGGGTAGATGTAGGCAAGTACAGAGGCCTGTGGGGGAAGGACATGTGTTTGGAAAAGGAGCTGGAGAGAGATCTGCTGTGGTGTTTCGTTTTTAACCCTTGCTTTTAACCCTTGCTTGTAACCTTGTTTTCCCACCAGAGGGCGGTGTTGGCCCAAGTAATTCTGCAGCGCTATAGACACTAGCTTTAGGTAGCATACGGGGATGAAAATAGGTACTGTAGAGGGATGAGGGAGGGGTGGAGTGACTGAGACAGGCAGGATAACGCTAGTCTCTCTCACGTCTTATACGTCTTAAAATAATCCACCCCGCCCCCCGCCTAAGTAACGGACAGATTTATAATATATCTTTCTCATCTGATCTTCTTCTCATTCACCTACATGACTCCCAAAGTCAGGCCCCACTCAGAAACTTCCAAAAATAAACCAACTACTCACTGAATTCAATGGACAAAAACGCTATATCAGGGCTCCTGCAATACAAAAGAGAAAAAAGAAAATATATTACAGTATTTCTTGCCAATATATATACATATATATACACACATATATATATATACATATTATATATATATATATATATTTCTATCTAAAGATATAGTGAATATATAAGTGGTGAGAACAGAGATATAATGCCATATCTAATTGAGTAAAGAAAAAAATGTATTTAAAAAAAAAGAAAAAAAAAGATTTGAAGACAATCGCGTAGTGGGAGGAGCAGCAGAGTGAGAGGGGGGGGGGGGTAGATCATGGGAGGAAGAGAGAGAGAAGCTGATCATGAATGTTAAACCCCTGAACGCGGAAGGTCACGAGGGAGCTGGGGAGAGGTTCCGGGTCAGCTCGGGGTTTCCAAGATCCTGGGGGTTCGTTTTTTGGGAACAGTCACGATCTGAAGCTCCAGTGCTGCTAGGGAGGTGTGGCACTGGGGATTCAGACGGACGCGGCGCTGCGAGAGGTTTGCTAAAGGCAGCGTCTGCGCTGACCGGCAGCTCCGCGTTATTGTCATGTGACACCACACACCCCCTCCGGGCTGCCCAAGGTTTCAGTAGCTTTCACTATTGAGGGAACATTTACAGCACACAGAGCACTTCTAAGTCAGTTTCTATGTGGTCTCATTTTAAACATGTCCTTCAAAACACTAGTCAGTTCAGTAGCACCCCAGCCCAAAAAAAAAAAAAAAACCCAAAACAGAATGTCTGATGTGCACTTCTGCAGAATACACTCAAGAAGTACACCAATGGATAATATCAATGGATAAAATAAGAAATCTTAATGGGTTTAAAAAATAAATTGTTTCAACATGACGAGTTAGTGACGAGTTAGTCATAACTATGGAGTCAGTTTGCTGAGCTGAGTGACGGTGTAGCCCGTTCTCTGAGCTGCCCTGAACCCCAGGACCGTAAGTGCATGTTGACTCGATTCCCAACACCACAAAGTAATTAAGAAAAAGGTTTGAACCATCCTGCCTAAGGGTGTTTCCCTCACAGCTGCTAAAGCACAGAAAACTACCAGCTGGCTTTATTGTGTCTGTCTGAAGTCCGAATGAAGCCCCGTGCATAGATTCACACGCTGGCTTCAGCAGGAATGCACCAACGGCTCTGTATCCAAACAGTAGGTGTCCTCCTTGGGATCTCCTACACGTTCACGTCACGTAAACACTCTGGAAAGCCCCCCCCCTTGTGTTGTGTTCAGTAGATGGTCAATGGATTAATATGAACGTTCATTTTTCATTTTACTATTTATGGCTGTAGATGTAACCCACTTGGTTTGTATTGCTTTTCTGTTTCTGACTGTTGTGTTGAGAAATGCAGTTGTGCAGCAACGGGGCAGGCCTGTTCAGCCAGTCAAAATCAGGGACTCTTTAGCTCCAACCAGTCACAGGAGAAGCTGTGTTGATATTGGGCGGAGTCAGGAATCAAACTCCATCCCCATCCACCCTGTTTGCCCACCCACATTGATCCAGTTTGCCCCATTCCCCCAATCAGATTTCCTGTTTTCCCAGGCCCCTCCCGTCAGCATAATTTCTAATCTGCAAATAATGACTCTTGTATATAAGAAAGTGTTTTGTATAAATAATTACTATTTTCGACTTCTCCAGAAGAAACCAGGGCACAATTAAAAGTCTGATTAAAGGTATAACTTTACATGTGAGGGGGTAAAAAAAAGAATAATATATAAAATTTAACAAATACCTTACACATGCAATTTTTGAAAAGGGCACAAGAACCCAGAAGAGAAAATGTCTGGCAGTTAATTTTTTTCCCTTTATATTTATAATTTTTGTTGTGCTTTTATTAATTTATGTCATTAGTTTATTTTATTTGTTTTATTTAGTTATGATTTTACTTTTGGTTTACTTGAAGAAACTGGCATTGCATGCTCTGAATATTTTGCTGGTTATTAAAAGATAAAGGAAAAGGACGTACACATAATAAAAAAGGTAAAATGTTGAAAAATGCAGAGAGGAATCCTAAACTTTTATGGAAAAATTGCTTCGATTTGCAATTGCTTGTGTTTAACTACACAGTTTTTTTTTCTATGAAACAAAACAAAAACAGAAAAAGAATACTCCAACACCTTGTGCAATAAAGCTATCTTTCTATTACCTGTGGCTTGGCCTTCTGTTACTGTTTTTTCCCTGTTACTATTTTGTTTCATTTCTGACCAAGTTGAGAAATATGTACAATGCTTGGGCATGAAGGTGCCACAGTTGGACGACGGGGTTAATTCTGAGTGTGTAAGAACTTTGAAAGAGCTTAGGAAACGTGCCTTCCTCACCTTTTAGATCCAGAAATAATGGGTCAGTCATAGAATTACCAGGCCAATTACCAGGTTTTTCAGATGATACTATGTGGCTTTTAAAAGCAGACACACTCCTGACAGCTTGAGGTTACTTCCCAACAGGGTCCACTAGAGGGAGTACTGCAGCTGTACAAGTCTGGCACTGGTGAAATGTTTATCAAAGCTGACTTAATGCAGCGATTCAGTCACTTTCATGTATAATTAAAATGTTTATTTAGTTTTCACTCTCCCCAAGTCACTTAACTGTAATACTCTATAATCTAATCCTGTATGTAGCAGATACATAAGCATAGGGGAAATCAAAACCCCATTTTTGTTGTTCGTCCTCATTTTAGGACGCCGTGTCTTGACGTTTGTAGAGCTTATATCTGGCTGGATGGTTTATCTATCTTCTAATCAATCGATTGCTGTGGAATCCAAAGCACTGCTCTCACGCACATGCTGCAAGCTTTGAACTAGCTGTACCACCGAGTGACTGTGTGTAGGGTTCCATGTGACGAGGACGGTGATAACAGAATGTGGGCCCATACCTGTCAGCACACATTGTCCATTTGGCTTCTGTTCTAGAGTCAGCATTGTTCCTCTTGCCACCCTGTCTTAGAGAAGGAGAGCGGTCCTATCGGGGAGCCCAGGGGCACCTCCCAGTCCTGACGGGGGGACATTGACTCCTCAGGCCTAGCGGCTGGCTCCTGCTGCAGGGCGGGGCTGGCCAGACATGAGGTAGGGTGACACAAGGGTGTGGGGGGGGAGGGGGCAAAAATATTAAACACCAAGCTAAGCTCAGCATCACGACTCCCTGGTCACATGACACCTTTTAGATGTGTAAATGATGTTCTTAGTTATGTATAATGCACCCCCCACACACACTCATACACACATAATTACACATACAGTACATGTGTTTTCTATGTATACCTATATTATTTCTCATCTGCAAAAAAAGGGAGGAACAATTTGTGAGTAAAGAAATGTAAACATAATTTATGCCATTACATTACAAGTGTTTTGAAAATATAATTTTCTTTACAGTTCTCTTGAACTACCCAAATCATGTCATATATGTTAATATTGGTATCACTGTGAAAATTGTTTTTCTAATATAAGGAGGCAGTTGTCCTCTGAGTGTCCACGTGCCTTCAGAACCAGGCGGCTGAACATGGAGCCAATGAGTGGCCACTATCTCATCAGCATCAGGTCTGGAATGTGCTACAGAATGTACCACAGCAGGTGCCGTGTGGGTCATGCAGGTGACGCGGCTTTCTGAAATTCTTCACATGCCGCAGCCAGTGACATCAGAACTGAGCGTTGTGTCATGGAGTAAGGTCTACGTGCAGCACAGTGTCCAGATCATTACTGAAACCCATGGCCTGTGTGACCTGCTCTCATTCACTCGGAAACCCTTTGGCCTTCTGAAAATGGCCGCCTTTCAGAGTCTGTATCTCTGCAGTGTACAAGTGTAAACCATCGTTTTCCTGGTTGACATTCCAACTGACATTCCAAAGAATGGAAATCCTGGCACCAGATTAGCATGTGCACCTAAGATTAATGATCTAAACCTCATGGCCTGTTGGTCTAAAGGACCAAGGCTCAGTTGTAAAAGTTTGATTAGTGAATGTCGTGTCGTACATAGAAATCGTCTTTTCATATTTGCAGTAACTGCAATTCAAACTGCAAATAACTAATTCCTCCAAGCACATTGGCTGGATTGAAGAAAACCACCTGGGGCTGACTTCAGTCTACACGACTGAGAGGAGGAGTGTGGGTGTGGGACAGAAAGAGATTATGGGCTTAAATGTCGCCTTGTAGCATCTGACAGTCCACGCCACTTACGTAGACAATGGAGGATATTCACAGAATTAAAGGTAATGACGTGTGAGATTTTGATCTCATAGCGGTCATATCACTGTGTGGGGAATACAGGAATGTGAAAAATTGCTAGTCTCTCCTAACATGCATTTAGGATCTTCGCTCAGATAACTAAACACAACATAACATGGTTTTATATACAAAAAGATGACTGGTAAATAAGTGGGGGCTTCTTCTTTTTAAAGTATACAAATGAGTTTTGAGAAGCAGATTTCTAATAAAATTTGATATACATGCTTAATTATTTGAGACACAATCGTAAGAGTATAGTCAGAGACTAAACCCATCTGCCGTCTTGATCAATCAGTGCTAACAGCAATTTTTGTTAATTTGCTTATGCACATATCCCTAATAAAAAACTGTGTTACTTCAGTTGGATGAGGATGTACTGTAATTGTACCATTCCATCCTGCGACTTAAGGTCTAGTAGTTGGTAGCACTGGTTCATGTCAGAGGTGGTAGGGGGTTACTGGTGTGCACTGTGCAATGCCCACCGACTGTCAAACCCTCTGATATGCTTCCTCTTCAGCTGTGAGAGACATAGACAAGCTACGCAGGGAAGAGGCTGGGAAGATCCTGCTTCTGAAATGTGTGTGTGTGTGTGCGCATATGTGTGTATGTGTACGTGTGTGTGCACGTGTGTGTGCGTGCACATTTGTGTGTTTCTGCATCCATGTGTGCTCACATGTGTCTGTGAGCTCATAGTTTGCCTGTTTACGCCGGTTCCACCCCTTCTTGGGATAAGCCCATACCACTTCATGCTTATGCATGCTGGACTGTAATTATCTAGCCTCCATCTTGTTCTTCATGAATCAAGTCACCCTCTAGGGAGTAGCCGGTTCAGACATTCGTGTCCAAACCCATCCTACAGTAATTGGTCTGGTTCCTATGACATAATTACTTTTGATTACTAAATCTTCCGTTTATAGTGTCAGGAACCCTAATATCTATATTACCCGAAGATCAATTTTGACTGTTAAATCAGAATATAGCTAACTCAAAGCACAATAAACCCCAAGACACAGAGACACCAGCTTATTACACACATTTACTCCACATCTGTAACTATAGGTCACCAGCTTATTACACACATTTACTCTACATCTGTAACTATGGGTCACCAGTTAATTACAATCTACATTTGACTGTAAAATTAATGGTGGATTCTTATACACAGATATAGAGCAGGTGCACCTCAAAAGAGGATCATTCAGTGTACAGCACAGGGTTCTGGACAGGTTAAATGTGATGATTTTATTGACTACATTATGTGATTATTTGCATATAATATCTACTGCTTCCATCTGACTATGCATTCTCAAAAAAAGTGTAGTTTTATATATTTTTCCATCTATTATGGTTTAAGCATAGAGCATGCCAAAAGGAGTTGGTGCTTCCCAGAATTAGCTAAACATAACCTCAGTATTTTTGATGATGATTCATGCATATTTATATTTAATATTGTAATGAGTATTGTGTCCTGATGAGTTACAGTCAGCAACAGGGCTGTTACTGAAACCATCTCCAACACTGGGCTGCTGTGTCTTTCATAGCTATTGTCCTCCACTCACTTCAATGAATGAACAGTGCAAAGCAAACATGAACCACTTTGGTACTGCTCAAGAATAGAATTAAAAAGCAGATTTCTGTGTAAATAACCCACCTCTCCCCACCCACCCCTAAAACACCCACCCACCCACAGACACATTTACTGTCCGTGCACAGAAATGCCTGCTTCCTCTCTCCCTCACACAAAGCTGCACTAAATCAATTAAATCAAAGTAGCATGTCATCTTTTTAACCCACTAACAAAGGTGTTTTTTTTTTATCTTCTGAGCACTCTGCATTAAACTAGCATTATGTTTAGTTCGTATATGGAGAATTTTAAAACCATGTGCATTTATGTTCACTCTCGAATCTCACTGCCCACTGGACGTTTGGGTCATACTGAATGGAGATGCTCCTGCCTAATCTCACATCACTGCTGCTATAGTATAATCCTTTTTACTAACCAGTGGTGGATGAAGTACACTAACCACGTACTTGAGTTAAAATACAGATACCCATGATAAAACGTTACTCCAGTACACGTAGAAGTCCTTCCTTTAGTCCTTAAAGTACAAAAGTATTGGCCTTCAAATGTACTTAAGTATTGAAAGTAAAGGCTCTAATATTTAGCACCCTGCTCTGCATGTTTATTTTTTCACAATATCAACGCATTTAGTTAGCTGGAAGCTCCAAATACTATAAACTATTGTAAAACAAATAACTAGCTAGCTAGCTAACTTAGCTAGCTTACTAGGGCAGTTTTCGGTTGTGTACTAGCATTAGCATACTTAGCTAGCTAGTTAGATAACTAACAATGCTAATGTCGGACTTATTTTAACATACACAAAGAAACGGTTTACTGCAAGATATTGTTAGATTTCTCACTAAGGTAAATGACCTGTAGAACCCATGAAACTATCTTACCTCTACGTGTTTCCTTAGACTGGATGGGGAATTCTTATAAGAACAAATCTTATGGGACTGAAACAGGCAGTTTCAGTCTATTCGAAACTGCCTTCGACTATTTCAAAGAATTTCCCTCAGATGAGGACATGGTTTGTGGCGAGTTACAGTTTCTTTGCCATTTTTACGTGGGTATCTGTTCTCTCTAACCGTTACGCTGCTGCGTTGCCGTTGAACCAAACCCTTATTGGTGCGCGTGCTTCGCGCTTCTTTTGTTTTGCTGTTACATTTTTAACACGTGAAGCCTGAAGGAACGACAGATTTTGCATAATGTAGTGGAGTAAAAAGTAAAATATCTGACTTTGAAATGTAGTGCAGTTAAAGTAAAAAGTTACAAAAACGTAAATGCTTGAGTAAAGTAAAGAAACACGAAAAGATTACTTAAGTACAGTAACGAATTACATTTACTTCATTACTGTCCACCACTGCTGATAACAATCATTGAATAAAACACCAGATACTTTGGCCATTCTTCAACCATAAATTAATATTTTAGATAGTCACTTAGTCAGAACTTATAAAAATAATTTTTACTAAAAATAGTAAGTATCAGCTGTTTGCTAGTAATTCCAGTCTTCGCCCATTTGCCACTGTGTGTATGGAAGTATGCCAGAACAGCACTTCATTAGCAGACCTTATAGCACCTCAGACCTCTTTGGTTTAGTTATGTTACAGGAGCTACGAGAGGTAGTCTTTTTGTTACAAAGACTAGGAATGTTCAGAATCATGTCTCCTCTTATCTGACGCTGATCATTCTTTTACAGGAACAGATAAAGGACGCGTGATGTCATAACAGGAGTTCGTGGTGTTTTCGAACGCTTATCCTTTAGATGGATAAGGTAATAGGAGTCCTGTATGTATCTGAAAAAGCATTATAAAAACAAAAAGGTTTATGTTCCCCACAACAACTTATGTTTACAATAATGAAAAGTTTTAAACTCAAATGATCTTATTTAGAGTCAACATTGTTGATTTCTATTTCTGAAAGGTTTTGAAAGCTGGTGCACTAAAACTCTGCTTGAGCAGCCAAACAAGACCAAGATACTAACAGCTCCGATTTAAAAGTTTTTTAACCAGGTTTGAAAATGTTTCACAACATTAACAAAAAATGTTCTTGCTGAAACCTTTGTGTTTAGATTAGTTTGCTGGATTGCTTGGTACTTTCTGATGCTGTATTAGGCGTGTCTTCTTGCCTGTGTGTACGTCCCTGAGAGCCGAACATGCATACATGCATATTGAATAAGGTGGACAGGAGGGCCGCCTTCTGACACTAAGAAGTCATATAAGACCTCAGTGACATTTCCCCTTGTCTTAATCTCACTTGTACATCCAACAGACTGCACAAAGCTCATGGTGGTAAGACCTGAAAGCTTTTTACACTTTTATCATTTAAGCATATGGTTTGTATGGCAATGCTTTAAGGTAGAGGTTAAGGTTAAGGTAGAGATGCTGCATGTTCTGTCCAGATTGTTAAGGCTGTTTTTGTTTGGCTGTACTGCACAAACGATATCTTGGAAAGTGCAACTTAAGTCTGAAAATATTTTGAGAATGATACTAAAACATTGAGTAATTTTTAGAGTACTTTTAAATATTTTAAGCAATTTTAATATGCAGAATTATCTCATTATATTGAAAGATTGAAAGGTAAATCCTTATAATTAAAATTTTAAAAATGAATGAGAGTAAAATAAAACAATAACATCAAGAAATACGTCCAATAATATTATAATACTGTTTCATTTTTGCTGTCTGAGTCTGAAAGTTGACTAAAATTCTTTTCACGTTATTGGACGAGATGCTGTTATGTCTACATATTTACTGATGGAATTCAGAAAAATCCTGACTGTGCTGAAACTGAACCAAGCTCCTTGTTTTGTCTCTGAAATCATGAAACAGCAAAGGACATGGGGAGAGCTTGAAAGAATACAGTTCCCCCAACGTACATGATACCCAGACACTCAGTTTAAACTTAGAGACGGACACAATCACATTGTCACCATGTCTCTGCATCGGCAGAGACCCCCTGAAAATGGAACCATGATGACTGAAATAGGTAAACAACAAACAGATCCATCCTTTCATTACTGCCACAAAAAACCTTTTTCTTCATAAAACTTGATGATTACTGCAGATCTACTCTAGGTAGCCACACTGCTATTTGTCCAGCACTACTGAAACTAACTTTAATATCACGTGTGTAGTTAAATAATAAGACATAATTGTCTATTGTTGTCTCTAGTAGTACAGTGGCATAGTATGATTACAGTTTTGCCATCATTTGAAATGTTTTTCTTCTCAAGCTTGCCACATTTAGAAAATGTGCTATTTTGTTCATTTGTAATTCACAATGTGTGTGTGTGTCTGTGTGTGTGTGCCAAGGCTGCATATGTACACTGAACAGATTTACAGCCTCAATGTGATTTAATATGCTTCTGTTCCAGTATCTGAGACAGACAGGGACAAACATATTCTTCTGCAAATGCTGGATCTGCACAGGCAAAAAGTGTCTCCAATTGACCTTACATCAATGCTGTACATAAGTTGCCCCTGGCTGGAAGACAAACTTCCTGCAAACCCAACAGAGCTCTCAAATGCCTTCCTCTGCCGCCTCTGGCTGTATCACCCACAGTGCCGTAGTTCCTCCTGTGATGTGGTGGCAGGGGCCTATGGGGTGGCAAGACCCCCTGATATGGATGAAACTTCACAATCTGCCATTAACCCATTGGACCTGGTTGCTGCTGTGTACATGACATCCAACAGCTTTCTACAACAGGAAATCACTTACAGAATGGTGAGGTGCAACTTTGCTGTGCCTCTTTTTCTGCCACCGGTTTATCCTGATAAGAACGGAACTGTCCTACTCTGGCCTTTCAGGGGAGTTTTGGGTAAGTGGAAGTCAACCTTCATGGAAGAATCTGAAAGATGTACTATGAAAAACATGGCAAATTCAAGGATGCCATTTCTTTCAGCGGTGAGGTTAGGTCAGTGTAGCGTGTCAAAGTCACGAGTGTTGAACAGTGTGCTTGGTGGATCACACAAGCTTAAAGATTGCTTCATAAATCGCGACATGGAAGGAGGAAAACTTCCACGAGTTTTCTCAGACGGTCTAGTGGAGGTGACCTGGAATTTACCCTCAGCAGATCACCACAGTAGTAGCTTCTGCAGACCTGTACTAATGGCCAATCTCAGAGGAGACGCAGCAGACTTTGATAAACAGGTGAGCCTTTTGTGCTATGCCTCTGCCCTTCTCATTGTCTTCTGTGGTCATTTCGGAACGAAGGAAAGACAACTGCTTATGTCTTGGAGGGACAATGCAAGTCACCTTATCCTAATTGATTGCTCAGAAGCAATGGAGGAAGATGGTGAAGAAAGCAGAAATGAAAAGATGAAACAAATCATATTGAAAGATCTAGAGTTGTCTGAACAGTTTGTAATTGATGCTCGTGATGCTGATGAAGAGACACTTGCTACAAAGTTGAGAGATGCATTACATTTTCTGCTCCCACATATGCATTCCACAAACCTTGTTGCCACTGCTGGTATGGCAAGTGACCTGAACATGAATGTGGACGAAGGTAACATATGCAGAATGGCATTTGGTGAAGTTGAAGAGGTCCTCAATGGTATAGAAGATGGAGTAAACCAGTTCCTGGGAGAGCAGCTACCTCTACAGGGTCCTACTTGGAAAACACTGTGCCAACTCGAAAAGGAAGAGGGTCGTCTTAAGAATCATCGAAATGAGAATTTGCACTGGCAACAAGGGAATCTAGAGCAGACTGGAGGGAAAGACGAGCTACTTGAAGAATTAATGAGTTACAAGTTAACTGCAGGTATGAAAAGCTTCATCCAGTCTCTCTGTTCTTATGATATGACCAAACGTGCATTCTTCCTTTCTTGGATGAAGGTGAAACTTCAAGTCATGCAGCTGGACAAATTATCAGATAGAGAGGCAGAGCAGCAGGAGTCTTACATTGGCCTTGAGCACTTCCTGCGCGAGATGGGGTTGGTCTATGAGCGGTATTTTCGTAGTCCGAATTATGATTTGTATGAGATGTTCCGCTTACCTCATGTAGCTGCAGAATTACTCCTATGTGGATTTCCTCTAGAGCTCTTTGATGGGGATACCTCGGTATTTCCACTGAACTGGATTAATAGTGTCCTGTTTGAGGTCTACAGAGAGCTGCCCCAATACAGTCGGATGAGGGTTCTAACAACCTTAGGGTTCTACAGCTCAAAAAATGCAGAGATCCTTTCTGCCTTGTTTGGGGTGAACTTTGCAAAGTCATGCCAACATCATATCAGAGGGGCCTACATGCTCCTTGTTAGCATGCCTGATAACATTAGAAAGGACATGGACTGTGAATTTCTGATGCTAATCATCACAGAGGGTTTGAACCCCCCACAAGCCGCACAACAAGAAGAAAGCTTTGTGCACGACAATGAACTAGCTACCTTTGTTAGTCAGTTAAGTGATGTTACACTTGTTAATCTACCACAAGGTGGGCTGGTTGAAACAAGACAAAATCTTCAGATTGCTATAAATGCTTTTCTTCGCACTAAAGACTCAGAAAGAAGACCTACCTTTCAAGTTGTGTCTGAAGGACCAATAAAAGATGCAAAAATCATGGGATGTGTAGTTGAAATACTGACTCCAGAACAGCCAATGAGAGAAGAAGAAACAAAGCTCCATCATAATAAGGTTAGAGAAAACCTGGTTGGTCCATGGACCAATGTCTCTCTGTTTAACGAATCAAACGAAATATATAGTGATGCAGCTCTGGAACTGAAGCAGAGCTTGCTTGGTGTATTTCATGAGAAGGCAATCACAGGTCAGCCAACCTGTCTGGGTGCTTTTATGGAGCATATGTGCAATGCATGGGAATCTGTGAAAAATCAGAACTTTGAAGTTGGATTTGGAGACAAGCATGTAGCTGATGCACTCATCGGTCTATGCACAAAAGTTGTTGAAGGGGAGCAGGAGATCACAGACCTCATGCATCATTGGGTTCAAGACCTGGATGCCCGAATAAATGAATTAAAAGAGTCAGCTTCACAGAATGGAAATGACAGTGAGGATGCAGATGACATCCACAGAATCTTGGGGGAAGAGGCAGCAATGCAAATAAACTCAGGGAGTGAAAAAATTAAAGCAGGTCTCTGGGAGTATCTCAGACAGGAGGATACTAATGTGAACCTTATGGAAACCTATAGACCCAACTTACTCAGAAAAGTGCATTCCACTGATCAACAAGTGACCCTTGACACAAACTCAAAAATTGAATCTGCCCTAATCAGGCATAATTTATCAACCAAGATACAAGCTTTGCTGACAGCACTGGAAGCAGCCTTAGAGGTCAAACTCCGATCTCTTTTGGACAGCTGCAAGAACAATGACTCCATAATTGAAGACAAGCAACTTCAACAAGAATTTAGTAGCGTTTGGAATGACATACCATCCAACCTTGATTTAACTGCTCTCGAGACACAAGGAATACATACAAGTATGGTAGAACAATTGAAGGAAAACTTAAAACGTCGTGGCTTGAAAAAGCAAAGGATCAAACTAAAATCTACCAACCATCTAAAGGGTTTCAAAGTGAAGAATAGGCATTTTGCTTTGGGTAGTAAGATGAAGCGAACACTGAAGCACAATAAGGAGGTTGCACAGAGGTTCACTGATAATCTGATAGAAGACTGTGACAGAAGACTCTCTGAGAAATTGAGGCATAAGGAAGGCTACTCTGACAGCTACATGAGAGAGCTACTCGCAATTGTAGACAAGGGTTTAGAGGTTCTGACAATGGAACCATTTGTGATGAAACACAAATTTGAAGTGGACCTTAAGGTCTACATCTGCAGTAAAGCAGCAGAATCATTCCAGCAAATGTACAATGCACTCAACAAGGAAAGGGATACAAAAGAGAAATTCCTGAATGAGACAAAAGAAAGACACTTTCTACGTTTCATGTACAGCTTCCGTAAGAGGGACCAATGCCAGAAAGCTGCCTGGACCTTCGCTAACTCATGCCTCAAACCTATAGCTCTAGACTTTGTCTACAACAGCTTGGAGAGACAGATTTTGGATGATATGTTGGCAAGTGACTACATGCAAGTATATATCTCTCCCAGGAATTTCCATTACAATCTCCTCAGGGAACTGATATTGGAGAATAAGTTTGAAAAATTCCTTGAGTATTTGCAGTCTACCGAAAGTATCTTCCGTAAGAAGATAGAGAATGTCATTGTGGAACATCTTTCTGGTTCAGTGATGATAGAGGATCGCAGGGAACAGCGCATGCGTCAAATCTTTCAGCGGATGGAGAAAGCCATTGATCTGGCATCAGAAGATAGAAGTGAAGTAATGTGTAATGTCAGGCGTCTGCTTGAGAGAGTCTGTGCCATTCTGAAGAGTCCTGGCGATGTCACTGTGCCCCAAGATATCATGGCTGGACCACTGTTTGACGTCACCTCCCAACAAGAGCACTTTGTCACCCAGTTAAAAGAATCCCTGGCTGAGTTGTCATGGTCCCTTACCCAGGAATTCTCTGAGAACGTTGATGTCATTGAAGTCCCAGATGACCTCTCATGTAAGCTCCAGGATCTACTGTATGATCATGTAAAAGGATGTGACAAGAGATGTCCATTCTGCAAAAGTCCATGTGACTTAGGGGGAGAAGAACATGCAGTTCATGAAGCCTTTATGCATCGACCTAAAGGCGTTGTGTCTTACACAATTGCAGGTTCTTCCTCTCTATCCCACCTCACCTGTTCTGCAGATATGGCAGGAGAAAACCAGTTCCAGAATAGGGACACTGGAGGACAACCCGTATTGTACAAGAATTACCAGTCCATTTACACCGACTGGAACATTTCTCCTGAAAGGCTTGAGAAATATGGCACTGGCGCGTACTGGAAATATGTGCTCTTTAGATACAATTCAAAGTTTGCTCAGGTATATCAATGTGAACCAGCTTCACTGCCTGAAGACTGGAAACAAATTACCCAAGAAGAAGCGTTGAGAAGTCTGAAACAAGCCTTTCATATCACATGGTGATTCTTGTCAGAGATCTTTGCTAAGTAATAACAATCCTACTGTCTTAATGTTTAATATACATGTATCCTATATAATCTGGGGAAATAGTGAAAAATCAATTTTAAATTGTTTGCAGTTGAGTCCACTTAATCAACCACAAATCATTTCCTGGGAATCATGACTATATCTTTTGAAGTAATTACATTAATATTGTTTTAACTATACTCAGTGGGCAACAACGTGTCTTACCATGTGTAACACCATATAGACCAGTATGAGAAATTTTTTGTTTAAATGTAAAGAACAAAAGAAAAGCAAAGAAAGAATAATAGTATGATGTTTCTGTCAAGACGTATTTACCTAGTTGCTTAAGTGTAAACATTTATAAAAATCACCAAAGTACTATGTATAATTTGATGACAATTGACAACATGTACATCAATGTTGTAGATGCATTACTTTTCACCAAAATTTTGTAACGTTCAATGGACACACATTTTGTCCTCAAATATTTCCATTTGTAAATATATGTAAGATTTTGTCAAAAGATGAAGAATATTAAAGCATCATGGAACAAATCTGTTAGGCTGCATTTAATGTTGATACAAGCAATCTTTATAAAGCTGTATTTGAACTTTCTAACAGCGGAGTCTGCTACATAGTACGTGATACTGGGCAATAACACACTCTGTACAACATGAGCACAAGGATCTCAGTTAGGAGATGTATTTTCAGTTAGGATGCCTGGGCTTTGTCACAGGCACGTCACCTCTTCCTTTTAACGTGAGATTAAAGCATTTCGATCAACTCTAGTTGACTCTCGAGTCAAGATAAACAAATTATTAGACTATAAATTAAGATTCCATCACTGATTATTAGAAATAACCTCTTAGACTTCCACAGTAAAGAGACCTATGGGGCTTAATTTTGTAAGCGTTGGCTCCCGGACTACACCACCAGCCACCACTAGAGGGCACCGATCTACTAAACCAGCCTAATTAGGCTGGATGAGCTTCACCTGCCTTGAGGGCTTTATATAGGCTGGCTTCTCAGCATCGCCTTGCTGGCTCTTTTCACGAGTGTTCTCGTGTCACAGGTCAGCTGGTACGGTATCTTGATTAGTGGGAATTTCCTCCTAATCCTCATTTCCCTTCTGGGATTCTTTTCCTTTTGTTATCTGTTGTTTTCCCTTCTGCAAGTTACTGGGGACCACGGCTAGTCTCTCCTCTGGCTTTCATCCCCAGTCCAACGGTCAAACCGAACGTGTTAATCAGGACCTTGAATGCACATTTTGCTGCTTGGCTTCCACCAATTTCTCCTCCTAGTCTGACCAGCTTCTCCAGGTGGAATCTGCCCACGATAGTGGCATTCCTCCCTAGCATTAAGTGTGTTTTCAGAACTGTACCCTATGGTGTTCCATAGGGATTTAATTTATGGCTTTACGGTTTACTTTTCTTGTAAACTTGGCTTGCTGAAGCCAGCTTGTCGATTCCCTCACATCCTACTCTTTGAAATCTGAAGCACTTAACATTGCACCACTTATTACTATTGTTGGGTTGTTTTAAATATTAAATATATACATCTTAATTTGCCTAATCTAAACCCTGATTCTTCTAATGCTAGAATCCTCTAGTAATTCCTGCTTTTTATGTGTCTTTTCATGGAGTGTACAAACCAGATACTGGTTTAATAGTGGTTTTTGGTTGGCTTTCTTCTACCATTATACTGTGTCTTGTATTTTCATCATACTGGCTTTACACTTGAATTACTATGGCTTTAAACTAGGACATGATGTCTTAATATACTTTCTATTGGCTTTTTACTTGGTGTACACTAAATTAAATATACATTGTGTTGGGTCAGAACTGCATTTGGCTAACCACAGCCAAATATACAGAAATACTCACACCCCCTCCCACTCAAAGGAATCCACCTTAAGTAGTTTACTCTGCTTTGTGTGGTGTTGCTATGGTAACTGTTGTATCCTTCCTTCTTTCCTGCTACTAAGCATTCATCAAAAATGTCCCCTATTCTGTAAACTGCTGCAATGAACTTCTTGATAGCATGTCAACTACAACATCTTAGACATCAACTCTACACTCATAGCTCTCCATTTCTCTCATGGTGGTGGCATATTTAACAAACATGTATATATGTATAACAAACCGCATATCATACTATACCAACATGATGTCCAAGTGAGAGAGAGCACTTTATATATGAAGAGGAAAATAGATGAAACAAAATATTCTGTTATGATGTTAGACAGTGGGTGTGGCCTAACATACAGGGTAAATACTATTACCTGAGACTCAGGAAGTGCTTTTGGTCCTTTGTAGATTATTCATTTCCTTTTTTCAAACATTTTTTCCCCTTTTGTATGTAGAGTCTTCGGTAACATCTCAAATATCAAAACGTGTAAGGAAGTTGCACACGTGTGCAAGGCCTTGTCACCAAAAACTCAGAATGGTTAGTGAGTATAGCCTGATGGACAACACACCCTGAGAACTTGGTAATCGTTAAGATGAAGTTTCTCAGGAGCAAAGCAGATCATGTTTGACAAATGATCTTGTTCAATAATTCATTTGTTATTCATAGAGAGGATATTAAAATTAACTAGTCTAACAAAATCAAGAGAAGCATGACTTGCATGCAAAAATGACTGCAGTCTGACTTCATCTGACTCTATTGATGGAACTGTAGAAGGTAGCAGTAGGTACTTCTGATGGGATCTTACAAAGCCTCGAGTTCTTGCATTCACTGGTTCTTAGAACCAGACCCATGAGTAGTTCTGATACTACGTCTGTGTGCGTGCTCCCTGTTGAGTGTTTAAAGTCCTAGACAGAACCATCATAATGAGGCCAGGATAGATTTTACAGCTGAAGTAACTGTAGGTCTAATGTCGTAGTGCAGAAAAAGCACACGCTCCTGCAATTCCAGCTAGCATAAGATGTCAGTAAACAAATTGGTGTTTATTGACCAAAGGTAGAAGAGTAAATTCATTTGCTTACGTTATGTGCCACAATTTAATATGGATATAATTCCGCCACATGATTTGGTGCAATTTTTGATTTTTACATTTCTTTAAGCATGACTTACACCTACAGCATGTGTGTGAGTGGATGAATTCTGTGTTGTAAATGGCAAACTCATTGCAGGACTGGCTACTGGTTTCTTTGGGCTGATAATAAGGATTGAAGTATGGTCGTGAATATTTCCTCCTCCTGCTGCACCGAGGTTAATTAAAAAGGTTATTTAAATGCAATTCATGAACATGCTCCCTGACAGTTAATGAAGTTAAAAGGATTTCCAAACTCTTCGAGTCCAATTTCCACAGAGCAGTCGGTGATTCATAAGTAAATTAAAACTTTTGATCCTCTTGAACAGTTAAACCGCTGCTTAGCACTGTGAGATGGGCCTTGTCTCTAGACATTTTCCCACACATGCATTCCTGGAACTATAAACATTACAGACTGGAAATGTGGACATAATAAAACTGGAAAACAGGCCAAAGACAAACGCTGTGCACTGAGATAATGTATAAGCAAGCCAGGCAAAGGATCAACACACATACGGTGGCATTTACACTGGGATGCTACAAAACAAATAGAAAACCATTGTAACGCCATTCTATTTTAAAGCATAGTACAGATACTTCGTTATTCAGCACCAACAGCCTTCACAAACGTCCCCATAAAACCTTTCATGATCTTTTTCTTGTTCTTTCAGTCCCCGCCGCTGGTTTCTTTCAGTGAAGTGCTTCCTAAGGACTCAATCACTTAAAGGGAATGTGAATTTGAGTGGCAGCTGAACTGAGTTCCCAGTCTGCATTCATTCACCCAAGTACTTTTCTATGTAGTTATGTGCATGCTGTGCACTCTAATAATATCAGACAGTGACAGTATTCATGTAATTCTAAAGCTGCATAATGATCTGTGAAATGGAGGGTATGCACATGACCTCACCGTTGGTGGGAGTCACTGCAGTAATGCACACTGGATGGCAGGAGGACCATATACAGACTGGCACTGCTAGGGTGGCACCGCCGGTGTTGTGCAATGCTGCAAAAATACAAGATCATCTACGATATGGAAGATCTGTTGTGTGACTGTAAAAAGAAAAATTTATTCAGCAAGAATTCTTTTAATAGACTGCTGAAAGCTAACACCAGAGGAGAAACTATTAGCTGGTCAAACCTGTTTAGGCAGTTAGCCAATTAACTTTGTAGATTTGGAATTTGCTTTCACGCGGGGCTTCTGGAAACCTTTAAACTCAAACTAATAATGTTCGGTCATAATATGGCTTGAAGTACAAATCTGTTCTCCATAAAACACAGTAAACCATTACAACAAACAATGAATAAGAAAAAGATTAAAGACAAAGCGGTTTTCCCTACAATTCATGCACGTTGCTTTCGTGAAACCGCCACAGGAAGCAACAAACAAGGAAATATGAGAAATATGGATTTTCACTCCAGCAAAGCAAAGAGGCACATAATTACGTCTTTAGTGAGTGGAGTCACTCCTGCTCGGTTGGAACAAACAGCTGTAGCTACACCAGCCTTTTGTGGCTCCATCTGCACTGGGCACAATACAGACACAGACTGCGACAAACAGACAGAAACGCCCATTAGTTTGCCAGAGTTATTGCTCAATGGATTTTTTTTACACTTAGCAGTTTATGTGGTACAATTTTTATCTTTATGCTGTACAATATCTAAACTGTGTCTGAACTCTACTAAACTTTAATAGGTCAAACTTAGTGAAACAAAAGATCACTAACACTTCAAGTACCCCCCACGTCTTTGGAAAGCTAATCTTGTAGCTTTAAAACCTTGCGTCCATGTACCTGCTTTTTGCCGTATGCCAAGGAAATCATAAGTGGCAATTTAACACATTCAGGTGAAGTATATTCTGATGAAACCTGTTGTGTCCTTACAGATGTGTTACGATTAACAGTCTCGGGATGCAGATATGCATTTTCCCTACATGTTCGCTGAATGATTTTCGCTCAATGCAGCTACCGTTCTGATTTACAATGCTATATGGTCACAAACACTAGAAACGTCCAATATTCAAAACAACAATAACGTCAGCACTTGTACAACTGTCTACGTGTTCTGATGATTGATATGGTCATGGCAGGAAGTGCAGATATGCAGGATTTAGTGTCATCTACTAGAACTGGTTCTGTTACTCCTACAAGCACATCCAGATCAGATCAAGAGAGGTGGTGTGATTTTTAAGAATATAAAAGACTAGGAGAGAGAGGGAATGTGTGTATGTGTGGAGTGGGTGATGATGATTTCATTTTATAAAATAAAAAGGCTTTGTAGAAAGTTCTTGCTTACTGTTTAGTGCAGAGTTTCAGACATTGCAATGGTTTTACTATATTTCCTGGAGCAGTGTTTCCAAATGGCACGCTCTTTACCCGAGTTCTATTATAATTCTACAACTGAACTTGTCCAATATGTTCAGGAACTGTTCCTCCCAGTTCACAGCATAGCCAGAGGTGAATCGCACAGTAGGATTCCTGCATCGCTGGTTCTGGTGGCCACGCATGGACCACAAGGTGCGAGCTCACATCGCAGCCGCACAGCAAACCACCCAGTCTCCTTCACCCATTGCCCATCCCCTCCTACCCATGGTCCCACGTCTCCCAGGGCAACACTGTTGCCGTCATGGATTTTTAGTTGTCATGGATTGCTTCTCTAAGATGACCAAATTCATCGCTTTGCCAAAGCTTCTGTCAGCCAGGCAGACTGCCAAGCTCTTTCTGGAGTACATGGGTCAGGCACATGGGCTGCCCAGGGCTCCTCTGTTCGCCGGTCGGTTCCCTGGGGGAGCCAGCGCCAGCCTTTCTTCCAGTTTTCACCTCCAAACTAATGGATCTGGAATGCACTCTCCACTGCCTGGCTTCTGCTAGCCCTTCATCCTTTTCATACCACCTGATGTGGGCAGAATATGCCCATAACACCCTATGGCACTCGTCCCTGGGGATGTGTCCATTCGAATGCCTGTATGGGTGTAGACTGCCCATGTTCGAGGAGCAGGAGGTTGGAGTCTTTTGGTACCGACAAGGTTCCTAAGCGGCACCACCCTTTCATCCTGGGCGGAGGTTGTGGCTCTCTGTGGCCCTACCTCTTCGGGTTGAGTTCCTGAAATTGGTCCCGGTCCGTTTGAGGTGGTAGGATAAACCCAGTCTCCTACCGAGTGACGTTGCCCCTGCACTCCTTGTTAGTCCCACGTTTCACGTGTTCCGTCTCAGGCCGGTCCTGTGCAGCCTTGACCAGCCCCCGCCGTCTGCTCCCACCGCCTGCTTATCCGGACCTTCCGGCCGGATCGTGCCGCTGGACTGGGAATATTGGGTGCCTCGGGGGGAGGGAGTGGCTGTCCTGTAAGGGTTGGCTCCAGCGTCAGACCGCTACCAGAAGGAGCCAATGAGCCAATCAAGCCAAAGGAGCCACACCTACAAAATTAATATTGTTGCATAAGTAATTGAATTGGCTCCTGAGTGACATACACATGTGCTGTTAATGGAACCTAAAAGGTACACAGACATGTTCTTGTTGATGAAATCTGTGTGGCATGTTGAGAGAAGATGGGTACAATTCTAAGTGATGTTATACACACCACTAGATTCTAATTAGCATACTCCAAGTACGCAAAGTACTTTTTCAGTTTATGTTCTGGATTAATAAAGTAATGGTGAAATGTTTTGGGTTTTTTTTGTTACCTTTATGAATGGAATTGGAAAATAATTATATTTTGGGCATATCATTAAACCAGTGTCATATAGTGCTCAATAAGTGAAAGATATTGATGCCAGCTCATTATTGGCCTACAATTTATTCACCTCTGTGTTAGTGACTCTTTAATTGAGTTAGTTGTGGCATCTGGTCATTATGTCCTGTGTTGTTAGTGGTGATGTCCTCATTTGCTTCAAGATTTCTTTTGTGTGCATCGTTTTCTAGATTTATCTTGTGCTTCCTTATTGCTACTTGGCTATGGGTGTTCTAACCATGGTACAGTCCTCTTGCATTTGTGACCTGTCTCCACTCACTTTGCCCATTCATGGCACCCTTAATATCAGATGAACTGCTCCTGGTAGGATTCAGCCTGCTATCAAGTGGAGCAATGGCTCTTGGGAAATGTGTCCGAATCAAAGCATCTTATGTACAGGCTTTGAAAGGCATCATGCCAAACTGAGTTATATCTAATCCAGTTTTCAGCTAGGTGTTCATATCCCACAAACAAAATCTGTTCTCAGCGATGATTGAATCGAAGGCCAATAGCTGGAACTAGAAGATAAAACCTGACGCATCCAGCATCCTGTTCTGTTGGTAAGATGAGATCGAGGAGTCGTGAAGTGGATAGTTTAATTATATGGTTCTCTTGTATCTGCCGAAGGCAGGAATTTTATTTATTTATTTTTTTTATCCACTCCATGTTTAATTGGACAGACACCAATATATATGTGCATGTCCATCCATCCATCCATCCATTGTCTTCCGCTTATCCGGGTCCGGGTCGCGGGGGCAGTAGCCTAAGCAAAGAGGCCCAGGTTTCCCTCTCCCCAGCCACCTCTTCCAGCTCTTCTGGGGGGGATACCAAGGCGTTCCCAGGACAGCCGAGAGATATAATCTCTCCAGCGTGTCCTGGGTCTTCCCCGGGCCTCCTCCCAGTTGGACATGCCCAGAGCGCCTCCCTAGGCAGGCGCCCAGGTGGCATCCGAACCAGATGCCCGAACCACCTCAACTGGCTCCTCTCTACGTGGAGGAGCAGCGACTCTACTCCGAGCCCCTCCCGGATGACTGTGCTCCGTACCTTATCTCTAAGGGAGAGCCCAGACACCCTGCGAAGAAAACTCATTTCGGCCGCTTGTATTCGCGATCTCATTCTTTCGGTCACTACCCAAAGCTCGTGACCATAGGTAAGAGTCGGAACGTAGATTGACCAGTAAATTGAGAGCTTTGCCTTTTGGCTCAGCTCTCTCTTCACCTAACGGTCCGGTACAGCGACCGCAATACTGCAACCGCAGCACCGATCCGCCTGTCAATCTCTCGTTCCATCCTTCCCTCACTCGTGAACAAGAACCCGAGATACTTAAACTCCTCCACTTGAGGCAAGGACTCACTCCCGACCCAGAGAGGGCACTCCACCCTTGTCCGACTGAGTACCATGGTCTCAGTTTTAGAGGTGCTGACTCTCATCCCAGCCGTCTCGCACTTTTCGGCTGCAAACTGATCCAGCGAGAGCTGTAGGTCTCGGCCCGATGATGCCAACAGGACCACATCATCTGCAAAGAGAAGGCGTGGAATCCTGAGGCCACCAAACCGAACCCCCTCCGCCACTTGGCTACGCCGAGAAATTCTGTCCATAAAAGTTATGAACAGAACCGGTGACAAAGGGCAGCCTTGGCGGAGTCCAACTCCCACCGGAAACCAGTCTGACTTACTGCCGGCCATGCGAACCAAACTCCTGCTCCGTTTGTACAGGGACTGGGTAGCCCGTAGCAACGGGCCCCGCACCTATACTCCCGGAGCACCCCCAGAAAGGAATCCCCGAGGGACACGGTCGAATGCCTTTTCCAAATCCACAAAGCACATGTGGACTGGTTGAGCAAACTCCCATGCACCCTCTAGGACCCTCGCAAGGGTGAAAAGTTGGTCCAGTGTTCCACGACCAGGGCCGGAATCCACATTGTTCCTCTTGTAACTGAGATTCGACTATCGAGCGGACTCTCTTCTCCAGAACCCCTGCATAGACCTTACCGGGAGGCTGAGAAGTGTGATCCCCGATAGTTGGAGCACACTCTCCGGTCCCCTTTCTAAAAAAGGGAACCACCACCCGGTTTGCCAATCCAGAGGCACTGCCCCCGATGTACACGCCGATGTTGCAAAGGCGTGTCAACCAAGACAGTCCCACAACATCCAGAGCCTTAAGGAACTCAGGACGGATCTCATCCACCCCCGGAGCCTTGGCTCCAAGGAGTTTCACAACTACCCTGGTCACCTCAGCCCTAGTGATGGGCAAACCCCGCCCGAGTCCTCTGGTTCTGCTTCCTCTATGGAAGGCGTGGTGGTGGGATTGAGAAGATCCTCGAAGTATTCCTTCCACCGCCTAATGACATCCCCAGTCGAGGTCAGCAGATCCCCAGCCTCACTGTATACAGTGTTGGTCGGGAAACGCTTTCCCCTCCTGAGTTGCCTGACGGTTTGCCAGAACCTCCTCGGAGCCGATCGAAAGTCGCTTTCCATGGTCTCACCAAACTCTTCCCCCACACCCGAGTTTTTGCCTCTGCGACAGTCAACGCCGCGATCCGCTTGGCCCCCTGTACCTGTCTGCTGCCTCCAAAGTCCCACGGGCCAACCAGGCCCGATAGGACTCTTTCTTCAGCATGACGGCCTCCCTTACCCGAGGTGTCCACCACCGGGTTTTGGGATTGCCGCCACGACAGGCACCGACAACCTTGCGGCCACAGCTCCGATCTGCCGCATTGACAATAGAAGCACGGAACCAAGCCCCACTCAGACTCAATGTTTCCGGCCTCCCTCGGGATGCGGTCAAAGCTTTGTCGGATGTGGGAGTTAAAGACCTTTCTGACAGGTTCCTCTGCCAGGCGTTCCCAGCAAACCCTCACAATACGTTTGGGTCTGCCAGGTCTGTCTGGCATCCTCGCCCGCCATCTGATCCAACTCACCACTAGGTGGTGATCGGTTGACAGCTCAGCTCCTCTCTTTACCCGAGTGTCCAAGACACACGGTCGCAAGTTCGACGATACGATTACAAAATCGATCATCGAACTGCGACCTAAAGGTGTCCTGGTGCCATGTGCACTTATGGACACCTCTGTGCTCAAACATGGTGTTCGTTATTGACAAACTGTGACGAGCACAGAAGTCCAACAACAGAACACCACTCGGGTTCAGATCGGAGAGGCCGTTCCTCCCAATCACGCCCTTCCAGGTCCCACTGTCATTGCCCACGTGAGCATTGAAGTCCCCAGCAGAACAATGGAATCCCCAGAAGGGGCACCTTCCAGTACCCCCTCCAAGGACTCCAAGAAGGCCGGGTACTCGAACTGCCATTCGGTGCATAAGCACAAACAACAGTCAGAGCCCTTTCCCCGACCTAAAAGGCGCAGGGAAGCAACCCTCTTATCCACTGGGGAAAACCCCCAACACACAGGCAGCGAACCGGGAGCTATGAGTAAGCCCACTCCAGCCCTCCGCCTTTCACCCTGGGCAACTCCAGAAAAGAATAAAGTCCAGCCTCTCTCGAGAGGATTGGTTCCAGAACCCAGACTGTGTGTGGAGGTGAGCCCAACTATATATGTGCATGTATAATTCATTAAACGTTTATAATGAATTCTAATAGATGTCAGTAAGAAATGTTCATGCAGAGAATGTTGAAATGCTAAAGCACTAGAGCCACTTATAAAGTGTCAACATGTTTGCTCAGTTGTAAACAATGTGCAGGCAGTGGTCAACCACAGAAGGGGTATTGGTTTTTGGCTTAGAGTTATTCAGAATGAGTTCGTGGTGGGATGTGGCTTGTTTAACCCATAATCACCCATCCACCTATGGTGTGCTCTGGTTGGCCTTAGCACTACACCCGCCCACCTAAGGCAGGCTGTGATTGGGTAAGGAGCTCATTTAGTCTATCTGGCCTCGATCCATTTACCTCAGCTTTGAATGCATGCAGCGGTGCAGGCAGCAGACCTCCATCATCAGCCTTCACCCAAGCCCCTCCAGGTGGACCCAGTCCCCAAGCGGCAGCCCATGGGTGCATCTTCTACACTAGGCTCAGCCTGCACATACATGCTGGTCATACGAACTGAGATTTTGTCTCAATCTCTGCATGTTTTTGTTGTTCACATTCTGTTCTAGTGAGAGTGGAAGAAGTTTGATCCCCTTCCCAAGGGAGAAGCACAGACTGCGGTCCAGACAGCCAGACCCCCCTGCTAAGGCAGAGCGTCTGACCTCATATAGCACAGCACGGAGGGCGTCGGGTTATTTGAGGCCTGTTAGTTTGCATTCTCCAGCTAGGGTGCTTTTCACCACGCCATTAGCTTTCTCCATTTCTCCTGATTACTGGAGATGATATGGGCAGTGAAATTGATGAGATACTTCAGAAAAAAAAAGATAACTGAGTTTAAAACCCGATTCCCTGATATGAATCGGTTTGAGTCAGGAGGTCCCGCCTGTGAATTAGGTTTGCACATTTTATTGTAATTCTTCTGAATGCTTCAACCCCAATCTGAAAATATTTCTGCTGCTAATGACAGGTGTTTTCTAACCCATACTGCTTCGGGGCATTGCGAAAATGTCAATTTGGACGTGTGTAAAATGGCCCCACTGAAAGAGGAGCCATCACCCTTCTGGGGAAGCTGCTACATGCACCACAGTGTTTTCTTCAGGATAATTAGTAGCACAGACGGGACACTAGAGAAGCAGCAGTGCTGATCCCTGGAGCCCAGCCAGTGCCTTCAGCAGCCTTCAATCAGCTGCTAACATCAAATTAAATAAAAGCTAAACTTTGCAACCTTGAAGCACCTGCAGCTTTTAAGGTCTTAAATTGTCTTGCCAAAGCATGAATGATAAAGACGCCACAGTCGTGATCTCCAAACAAGCTGAGAAGGACACCGTGCATGGACAGAATCACAATTGATTTGAGCAGAGGGACCAGAGTGCACTGCAAATCTGAGTAAACTGCTTACAATAAGTGAATGTAAAACTGTGCTGGGAGTTGTGGTGATCCTGCACAGGGTGGATCAAACCAAAAACAACAGGCATGTAAAATTCCTACAAAAATGAGAGCTAGCATCTTGTATCTTACCAATAAGGCACACATAATGATCCAGGCATCAGTCAACCTTATAAGACTTTCTGAATATAGGAGTGTTGCAGGGGATAGATCGTAATCGAATGCAGCATGAAGAGATTATAATCTGAGAAATGCCTTGTGCCAATCTGAGGCGATCAGAAGCTAGAGGGTATTTCCATATAGATATATAGTCCATATAGAGGAACTGTCAGGGAATATACACATTCATTCTCATTAGCAGCTCGTCGTGTGCTGAAACATTGTCCTGTCCCACCAAAGGTGGTTTACTTTTCGATAAGAAGAGAAGTTCATAGACTTCAAATAAGTTCTATGCCGAAGCGGTATAATCCATTCATAATGTCTAATGTCTAAAGTTGAAATTATTTTAAAATCTGTCTGATACTGGTTTGTTGAATATCGATAAAGAAAGTAAGACAGACATCAGAATAAGTTGATTTAGTGCCAGAATTACACTCAGCCCTCTGTGTTTAGAGTAAATCCGTTTTGAAGCAGATGGACTATGTTATTCTAGATAGTTGTATTTATTTGCTCTTGCGTGAAGTCATATTGAAATCATAATTATGTATACCTCAGTCATCAAAATTCTTAAATTTGATCTTTTCTAGCAAAATTGCTAGTCTAAACAAGATCATTCAGTGGAAACAGGAGGGAGAGTGGTCTGGATTAGGAGACCAGCTCTCCGCCACAGGTGAGGGTCGATCAGCTGCTCCACCAAACTGCTAAGGAAATGATCTGCAGCAAATGAAATAGAACACATTAATCCCAGCCAAATAGCCTTTTCCCCCCCAAGGAGCACCAGGGCACCAGCCATCTTCAGGACTCAAACATCCATTTGCAGCCTACTGCGAAACTGAGCTACATTTTCTTTATCACGGTGTATAATCTGCTATGAGCTTGAAGCTGTGTAACAGTCTTGTCTTGTGGTCGGATTTCTTCATTCTGCTATTCCCTCCTTTATGTGTGTGGGCATCACAAATCCACATTTCAGAACAGAGAGTGGCATCATCCAGTACCGGGTCAAATGCTTATAACAATAGCGGTGTGACACTGTTGATTATGGTGCAACCCCACTGCCCCATTCCTATTACAGAAATCATAATAATACATCATTTAGTAGTTGGATGAAAGAGCATTCAGGACTGAAGCAGCATACAAAATGTGACGCATGCTAGCAGAATTTAATATAAAAACAGTTTTATAAATTACTATGCACTCTGAGGCTCTGAAAATAGAACGATGTAAGTAAAAAGAAGCAAATTAATGCTGTGGAACAGGTCTCCAGTGTGGCACAAAGTGTTCAGAAAATAATCACAGCCTCAGGAAACTGGTAACACTCAGTCTCACCAGCTGTGCCAAATGGCCATTTAGACACCATGTTTCTTTGATGTGTGTCATGTTTCGCCTTGTTCTCTCAGCTCTGTGACGAGCTGTCACAGAGGTGTTTTTTTTTTACTTTTCATAAATAGTTTAAAAGCATTTTAATTCGTTTAGTGTTTGGCAATTTATCTCGTTCCTCCAGTTCTCTCTACCTGCATGTGTGTTCGTTGAGCAGATCCTGAAAGGCACACTGAGTACAGTTCACCCAAGCTCGGATAAACAAGGGTGTCACTGGCGTAGAAGGTGCAGGGGGAAAGAGGGAAGCAAACTCCAGTCTCCAGCTGAAGAGTTTAATGAAAATAATGAAACCGAATAGATCATAAACATGCACTACCGAGAACTACAGACAGCCGACATCACTTCAATGACCGACAGCCGCTCCTGGCATTACAAACGTATTATGAAGGAGCAAAATAATAACATAACGGGACACAGCGCTTGAGAGGGGCATGGCGTACCGTCAAAACATAAACACATGTAACAGAAAATGAAACATAAACAAGGCCACGTGGAACGCCACCGCCGCAGACTGATGCTGCTGGCAAGGCACCATCACACAAGGCTGCTTGTGTCCAGTATTTGGGCTAATGTAAACATGTAAACATGATCTCACTCCACTTCAGCCCGTTCACACTGCTCTTAAATGATGTGACTTAAATCCGGTTCAAAAATGCAAAATGTAACACCTTTCTTACTATCTTTGCTAGTACAAATAACCTGGAAATAAACGCAGAATGTAGTTACTACTGTGAAAACTATTGATTAAAGTAATTTTATAAATGTTTGTGTACCTTATGGAGATAAACATTAACAAATAAATATTCAGTTGTAGTAAATTGTTTTTTTCTCTTCCCTCTTCCCAAGACTCACTATATCACTAAACTTTTAACCAGTGACCCTAAATGTGACATGAGCAATATCGTGCAACACTAACAGTAAAGTCTTCCTGTCTTTTCTTGGAAGGGGTGTGGTTATTTGATTTGGGATCATTTGGGGGTGGAGGTTGGTACTGGTACCAACTGGTACTCTTATTTTTAAGTTTGGCCATATCATTTTTACATGCCATATAATTTTTACAAAGTATCTGTATCACCCAGTAGCTAATTCACCTAGTAGATATAACCCCAGTACATATGTTATGCAGTATACATGCCCCCAGTATCTATTCCTCCAGTACTTATGCTCAAAACTGACAGTGCTGTTTGCTTTGATGTGGAGGGAGCTTTATTTGGGTCAGCTCTCACAGGCTGAGGGGAGTCCTCTGGTCCTTGGATGGTGTAGTCCGGTATCCAATTGTGAGTCTCTTCAGCCCCGTGCTGGGCAGGTGGGTGGGATGTAGTACTGAGTAAGTGGTACTGGTGCTGAGAAACGAGGAGTACTCCCACAACCCACCTCGTGCCTGCTATGGAGAAATGAGTCTGAACAGCACTGCTGTGATCTTTAAATGCTCAATATAGGCATTAGCTTGTAAGCCGTCACACATTTTGGTGCAGTGAAAGCGCTGTTGCTGAGATCAGGTTTAGTCCTCTAGTCTACACGAGTAGATGTAATTGTTCATTCTTCCTGGATAGTTAATTCTATACCGATGGTTGTAATTATCAATTCTTCGTGGTAACGTGCGTGCAAGGGGTGATACTGTAAACACAAACACCTCAATTATAACCACCCAAAGAAACAGTCAGAATCCGATGAGAGGTGACAGTGTAAACACAAACGATGCAGAATGACATTTTATGATCCAAATTCCAAAACTAGAAGGAAAAGGTTTCTGTAGTATCTGTAGCCAAAGGAGCATTTCTGTGAGAGTTTGTTTGTGTGTTGTACCGGCAAGGGGGCGGGGCAAAGTGAGCAGCGGTCTAAGGACAAAGAGCCTTCTGCAGTCTCCCTCTCACTGAAGCGCAGGTCTCACCGTAGACTGTGACAGAGGACTCGGGGTCCCTCTCCTCCGCTCCACAGGGTGTGGGGCAGCTTGGCTCTGTGGACATTCCTCCTAAAGGCACCAGGACCGCTGGATCCAGACATCCGTGAGCAATTCTGTCAGCTGGAGAGGTGGAGGTGGAAATGTGGGAGCAAGCAAAATTACAACTCTGACAACAATCTGCACACAGAAGATCTGGGGGATTGTGAGAATCCAACTTGCAGGTGCATTTTCTCTCTCTCACGCACACACACAGACACACGCACAGAGAAACATTCATATTGTTTTGTCACATTCACAGTTTTGTGCAGTTCACATAAGGCTTTTAAATTGTTTTAGCCACGATTGGTTTGCTGTAAAATGATGGACAATTGCTTGCTTTGTTTATTCAATTGTTTCTTAATAATAATTATGCACCTGTTATTCGTGTTTGCAGTTTTTATTTATAATGATATACAGTTGTTACTGGCAAAATGTTTAAACTAAAAAAATACAATAGCTCTAAGCATTCTCAAATCTCCTTTGCATAAACCCGTTCATATAATATCTCATATAATGCATATATATTAATTTTTACTTATCCAATACCTGTCAATCCCACCACCCACCATCTGGCAGCTTAATCCATGACATGAGAGATCAGTTCTCCTATGACTCATTCATTGAAGTATATTTAAAGGATCTTTGTTTGTAATCCATCACATTGCTGTGGTAATCTGACACCACGCAGAGCCAAAACACTGTGTTCGAGTCAACGCTGTGATCCGCATTATATGGTGCCTTATACTTTTCATGCTTATAGTGACGCACTATAAATCAACAGGTTGAGTGCAACATTTTGTGCTTTAGATGGATACTACAGTGCTATAAATCCACTATATAAATTCTTCCCCAGACTGTCTCTGTACTGCACTCTGTCAAACGGAAGGATGAAAACTGGAGTCGTCCTGAAATGCTTGTGAAGATTCGTATTAAAACAGTAGATGTAGAATCTTGACTTGGCCCTCAGGTGTAGGTTATGTCCATATATTCATCTGTGTGCTTTTAAAATGAATATGCTCTTCACAAAATTAGACTCACGAAATATATGTATATATATATATGACATTTTGAAAATGGGTTTTGTGAGAAGCAACCTGTCTGCTTTGCATTTAAAGAGTCCTTAAACCTCCTCAGGGAAGGGGAGGCAGATGCTTAAAGGCTCCATTAAGCCCATAGCAACAGTGTGTCTGCTTGCCTGTTGCATCCTTAGTCTGCTATCGACAGTTTGCACCACGTGTGTTTTGGTAATGTAAGAGGATTTGTTTCATTTCATTTGTCACAGGCCGAAATGGACCCTCTCCCAGAACACGTTCTGCTCGACTTCAACGGGACCGTGCTGGCGTCCAATCAGACGGAGCCGGCGGATAAATTCTCAGGCACTCAGCTTCTGCTGCGGTTCCGGCCTCTCTTCATACCCCTGTACTCGCTGGTCGTGGTGGTCGCCGGCGTGGGCAACACCTTCCTTCTTGCCTGCATCCTAGCAGACAAGAAGCTCCACAACGCCACCAATTTCTTCATCGGCAACCTCGCCGCGGGGGACCTGCTGATGTGCCTGAGTTGCGTCCCCCTGACCGCGTCCTACGCGTTCGACCTCCACGGCTGGGCTTTCGGTCAGCCCCTTTGTCACCTGATACCCCTTCTGCAAGGGGCCACCGTCTTCGCCTCCGTGCTGTCCCTCACCGCCATCGCCATCGACCGCTACGTGGTGGTGGCGTACCCCATCCGAAGGCGCATATCTGGCTGGCGTTGCATCGTCCTGGCCCTGGGCGTGTGGGCGGCCTCGCTGGCTCTAGCCGCTCCACCTTCCCTGCACACCCGCTACCTGGACCTGCGACCCAGCGGCATGGAGGTGGTGGTGTGCGAGGAGTTCTGGCTGGGTGCTGAGGGGCAGCGTCTGCTGTATTCCTGCTTCTTCCTGCTGGCCTCCTACATGATCCCCCTCTTGTCCGTCAGCATCTCCTACTGCGCCATCAGCATCCACCTCCAGCGCCACACGGTGCCCGGGGAACCTTCCCACAGCCGGCAGCGCTGGACCAGGCAGAGGCACAAGACCTTCTCCCTCCTGGTGGCGTCCGTGCTCGCCTTCGCCCTCTGCTGGCTGCCGCTGCAGATCCTCAACCTGCTGCTGGACTTGGACGCCGACTTCCGCATCGTGAACAAGCACTACGTCAACGTCCTGCAGGTTAGCTGCCACCTGTTAGCCATGAGCTCTACCTGCTACAACCCCTTCATCTACGCCTCGCTGCACAGAAAAGTGCGTGCCCACCTGTTTTTGTGCTGTACCTCCCGAAACCCGACCACGTGCCTAACCCCTGTTTCAGACCTGCCTGTGAAGGAAAGCACAGCTGAAGTCCCAACTCCTGACAACTGAACACACGCTATGCCCACATGTCTGCTAATCGGATGCATGCGAAGAACCATACGATAGCTTGCTGCTGGTACTCTACATCCACCATTTAGTGTGCTCATGGGGATTTGGCAGAGCGTCACCTTACCGTTTGGGTTCTGAAGCGTTATCCAGCTTTTCCAAAAGAGACTGATCTGTATGTCTTATCTCGGTCAGTATGTTGGGGTTTGCCGTCATCTGACGCTGCTTACTAATGGAGGATTTCACCTGCCACAAAGGAGACCAGCTTTGAACTGCTCAGACTGCATGCGGGACCAACCCCACACCATAATTATTCACTCTTTCTCTTCTCTCTTTATTTTTTTCCTCTTACCTGCTGGTGTTTGGCGACGGCGGGGTCAGGTGGATGTTTATCCTGTCTCTTTTGAGCCAATTAAATCAGCATGAAACTCAATTAGCATTGAACCATGACCCTGGAGCCTTCATCTGTGAATCAGACAGCCCGTGGCACAGAACTTCTCACCCTCGCAGCCGCTCTCGTCTCTTGTTGTCCGAGGATCCTTGCGCCTCCTCTAAAAGTCATTATGCTGTAATTTAGAGTGAAAAGGCAAACCCTGCGGTTCTGGGTCTTATATTGTTCCACTGGATGTAGTCACAATAGCTTCAGTTTTTACCCGAGGTTAGCAACACAGTTACGCCGACTACGAATAGATTCAATGGCCAGTTTGATTGGTACATAGTGAACGGTAAGTGATGCTTTATGTGTAGTGTAGAGAGAACAAGGGGGCACTTGTAGGGTTGTGTAGCTCTGTCATTTCCTTTGGCCGTGTTCCATCATCCCTCATTCTGACAGTCCACAGGAAGTATGATGCTTCTTTAAATAAGGTTAATGTATTCACACTACGCTGAGTCCCTGAGGAAGGTCTAGTGTTCTGCTGTTTCGCCGGTCCATTCCCATAGAGTGGGAGTGTGGCACGAGCAGATGTATTTTTCTGTGTGTGAATTTTCAACAACACAGCAAGCCCACAAGGACTGGTGTGTAATGAACAAACACACACAGCACGGCCACAGACGCACACAGATCTGTGTGTGTGAGACCCTGAGTTTTCCTCTTTTGGTGTTCGTCTTTCTCTTATTCCAGTCATTCTGCCACATTTCTTTATCTGCATTGATCGCAAACAAAAAAAAAGAAAGAAATAAATTTGTTTGTCGTTGCCACAGATGTGTGTTGGATCTCTTCCTGGATGTGTGCTCCCAACACGAAACAAACAAACAAAACATTAATAAAACATGACTAATGTCCAGCAGTGCTCGAAAGGGCCGTGTCATTTATTAGAAGCCCTATATTTTGAAGCCAATCTGATACTGCACAAAAACACAAGGCTAAAGATAAGCAGCTTGCACAAGCCCCAGCAGCTGGAGCGTTCACGGCTACACACACACACACACACACACACGTCTCCTGCACTCACAAACACATCCCCGCCCATCTCCAACGCACGCATGACGCCCCTGCACCTGCAACACAAGCACGGGCTGAAGCACAGAATGGTCATGTCAGGGGTGAAACGCTGGTGATTTGAATGAGTCCGTGTTGCTAATTATAGCGTACGTGTGCCAACTATCCACCGCGGTTCCAGGGAGGGCTGACGTGAGAGCGAGCGCTCCTCAGGGGGAGGGTCCACAGAACCTCCCTGTGGGCCAATGATGTCTAGAAGAGTCGTTTGACAATACATCCACAAAGGCATGGCTGTTTTAATGTGGACTTTTCATACACTAATGAATGTAGCTGTCACTAAGAACTGTGCGTTTGTTTTAGCACAGGGTTATTCAGACTAGGGCATTACTAGGATAATCAAGCCATTAAATTAAAGCAATTTACGTGCAAAGAACTGAATTAGTTTTAATAGTTTAAATCATGGAAATAAATACATTTATAAACCTATAATGAACTTAAAGAGCCATATTCCAACTCAGATGTTATAATATATATATATATATATATATATATATATATATATATATATAATAATGACAATATCAGTATAGCAATGATGGTATCATTCAATTTAAAGTGATAAATTTGCATAGATTAGAGGAGAACATAGCGTAAAGCACCTTATGTACAAATGTTCTCTGCAGTTTATTAGTTAAATGTCATGATGGGTAGCAAAGTCAAACTCATTTAAACATAACTGCTTTCGTAGAAAACCTCTCCCAGGCGAGATAACCAGGAGCTCCATGGAACGTTGATGCTTTTGCAAATTGCAAATGTCTTGTTGTACCGCTAAAGCCTCGATGATAAGCCTTTGCCAGTCCTCACTCACTGAAGCGCGAGCACGCACACAAACGCAGACTCCTCTCAGTAAAGCTCACAGACAAACAGGCCTTTCACTAATGTACATACGCACAATCATTTCACTAAAGTGCTTTCACTAAAGTGCTTTCACTAAAGCGCACACACACAACACACTCCAGTCTCTGTAAAGACAACATACCTATATCTCTAATGCATATGCACAAAAAATGTATCTCACTTAAATACAAACACACAAAGACATACACATACCCATCTCACTAAAACATGCACAAACACACCTCTCACTAAAGCTCACACACTTCACTCACTTAACCACACACCCACAATAGTATCAGTAAAGCACACAAGCAGAAAAACCTCTCACTAAAATACACACACAAACATCGCTCACTAAAATACACACACCTCTCTCAGTAGAGCACTACATATGGTTGCCTCTCTCACCAAAGCAGTCACACCTCTAGCACTAAAGCGCACACACACACGCAGACACACTCTCACGCACACACAAATAATTATCTCACAAAACTCAATACAACAGCCTAAGAACATGACAAAAAAGCTTTGAGAGGAAGCATGACTTTCTCACAAAGGGAAGCACATTCTGCTCCACGTAGTACTACAGACGCCAGTACAGGAACAATAATAAACAATAGAACAGCAAAAAAAGGAGGAGGGAAAGGAGGAAGAGGAGGAACAAGAGAAACAAGAGAAGTCATAAGAGATGAATAACCATCATAAATCATGTTTTGGTTCGTGTCATACATGTCTCAGCATGGCGGTAGAAGGTTATGGCAGTAAAATGTACTTCAATCCATGGATGCAATATGTAATGGCATAAGAATGGATTTGATTCAAGGCTGAATTTGGTGTGACTGTGATGTATGTGAAGTCCTGCGACAGCCCATGATGCTGACACACACGAATCGAGCCATGTTGCATCCTGCAGATATAGTGCAGATATTGCAGGTCATATAACTTTCTAGTATAAATATGTAAATAAACATTTGATTTCACAAATGCAAATATATGCAAATGGCTTGTTTTTTTTTGTGTGCATAATAACTGCCGTGTAACCTTTGTGTATTGACCGTAGTGACAGTGTTTTCATTTGAGCAAAGATGAAACAATTTGATATTGCAAAACGAGCGAAAGGTTTTGTGGATGTGGCTTTTGACCTTTGGGGTTTGTGTTTACTGTGTTCAGACATTTCAAGTGTTTAAGCAGTTCAGAAAAACTGCAATATGGTAGCCAGTTACTGTTTCTGTTCTTTGATCAGCAAATACACTGGCTCAGGAAATGTTGCTCAGTTAATACCCTTCTCATCCACCACATACTCAACTGAAGCATAAAAAGATCCACCCTCTTACACAAGATGCTACATTCACTTCTCTATAATCATATCGTTGTAGCAGAGGTTTTCTGAATAATGTAACTGGTGGCAAACCTGATTACTGTCAGTAGGAAAACAAAGGAACAAATCAGAAAAGAACATTATTTGTATTGTGCCACACAGCACACAGACCATGTCCCATGCATGAACAACAAAACATCATTTTGGGATGTGTTTTTGAGATTATGAAATATAATCAGTACCTCACATCTCAGATAATCATTGTGTCATCACAGAAAATACGTCTAGGCATAAAACGCAGTTTCCACAGGTGTCGTGACTCATCGTGATTTCAATTCCCTCATTTAACACAACCACGGTTCCTCTTCCTCTTCTTTGAAGCCAAACACATGAATTCTAGATGCAATCAGTTCATTCTTTCACACAGAGGGACGAAGTTTGTTGGTTGGTTTTCGGTATGTCCCATTTTGTCTCCAGGAACAGGACTACTGGGGACTCCTCACACTAGACCGTGAGAAGAATAAAGTGATGCAAAAATAATAACTGAATTCTGCTTTTTGATTGGAGCAACATATAGGTCTAATATCATCTGTTTTTCTAATTTCCCATGCAAGGAGCAAGTGCAGCAGAAGGCAGAAACAAGCAGGCAGGATACATTCAGTCAGGCACCTGTCATGGACGCCTCAGACAGGCACCTCAGACAGGCACCGTCATGGACGCCTCAGACAGGCACCTCAGACAGGCACCGTCATGGACGCCTGCGAAGGCTTCCACACAGCAGCGATGGGGAATAAACACTCTAAAAGTGAACAAGCAGGTGCACACAATGAACTGATAAGTGGGTGATTGGGAGAGCAAAAGTGACCAGAATAGGTGTCTGCCAGAATAGGCAGACTCAGGCACTTTTGTGAAACCATCGAGTGTGCTGTTGCTGAATTGTGTGTGTGTGTGTAAAATATACATAAATATATATGTATATATATATTTGTGCACACCACTTTCTAATTTGTTCTTGGTTGGATTTTTTCAGGGATTTCCCTGATTTCCCTGCACATGGATTTCATATTGCTTCTCCAACATATAATTGTCAACCAGCAGCTGCACGGTAGAAACATTAAATTGCATTAAAGTCTTCACAGAATAATACAACACAAAAAGCATACAGTCATTATCTTAGAGACCAAGCAGGCTCTCAATGCCACCATTCACTGGCACGCTCACTGTGATCGGTGCATTCAGCCAGATTCCTCCCATTTATCACTCACTCACAACCCCACTTATTGACAGGAGTGAATAACTTCACGGGAGACAAAGGGAGGGGGGCGGAGTCCAGCCTCAGGAGAGGCTCTCGTTGGACAGAGGCGATAACGGCTCAGGAGCGGGTGATGTTGTGGCAGGTCTCGACGAGGCTCCCAAGCCAAGTGTTGTTTCAGCAGCATTTCAACTCTCTCTCACCGCCATGTTTGCTGCACACCCCCCCCCCCCATCCCCCATCCCCCATACACCCCTGCTGACTACGCTGCAGTGAAACTTGTGATTCCTCCCCCCAAATTAAATGCTTTGTCATGAACATAGGACATGTGACCAAAATGTGTAGTTCCCCTAACCTTATAACCATAATCAAACTGCTGAATTTGATGGTGGTTGAGCTTGGAAACCAAGATGGGATGTGATGTCAAACATCATCAAGAATGTGTCCTTATTTTATGGCAAAAACAACCCAGTTCTGATGAAGACTAATTCCAGATGCTTTCGAGTGACCTTGAACATTTGCATTTATGGGTAAAAACACAACATACATTTATTTACTTGCAGGCAAAATATTGTTTCACTGACATAAAAACAAAGTATGATCAATTAAGGAAGATTACAATAAGAACACTTATGTTGTGCTCACATCATACAAGACTCAAGGGTCCTCCGAGCCAGCAACCCACGCTCTCATTACTCATAAAAGCCATGAGTGCAGTTTATAAATATGTCTTTCATAGTCACAGTCACACGGGTACTCCTTTCTAATAACACAGGAGCTCATAATTTAGCTTGCCCTCTTCAGAATAGAACAGGATATTAAAAAGCCACTATTCCCTGTAGCAATCTCACTTTGGACCAAAACAGATGGAGATCACGATTAAAGATGGAAACAGGGATCAGCCCACAGCAGTCAAATCCCCTCGTTCAGTTCTCAAGATTCTCCGTTCTGGTTCTCCATTTCGAGTTGCTGAAAATACTCAATCCATGCTGCCTTTTGTGCCAGCAACACCACTGCATATTTTCCCTGACGTCGCGACTGACCAGCACATAAAGCAGAGGATTGACTGCACCGTTAATGCTGGACAGGGCCAGGGTACAGGAGAAGGAGATGTACAGTGTTTGCTCGTAGAGGCAGTAATGTGTTCTGTCCATCATGGTGAATGCGAATGACCGTAACAACAGGAGAATGTGGTAGGGGGCGAAGCAAGTGGAGAAGATGGCGATGACCCCCACGGACAGCAGCCTGACTTTGCGTTTGCTCGGCACGTCCAGACTCCTGCTCCTCTGCACTTTGCTAAGGATCTGACAGTAGCAAATTGCTTGGACCAGCAGAGGCAGCAGAAAACCAACAGCCACTCTCAGGAAATTGAAAAAAGCTACGTTCTTTGTCATAGGGTAGGTCTCATAACAGCGCTGTTGGTTCAGGTCAGACTGCTGGGCCAGACTTTCCGTCTGGAGCATCACAACATGAGCACTCATGACCAGAACGTACACAAGCCCGCAGACAATGCAGGCGTACCTGAATCGGTGGAAAATCTTGGCCTTCAGTGGGAAGGTGACCACCAAACAACGGTCAATGGAGATGCAGCACAGAAGGTAGATGCTTATATACATGTTGGAGTAATAGACGAACCCAGCCAGTTTGCACAGGCCCCAGCTAAAGGTCCATTGGTGATTGTGGTGGTAGTAATATATCCACATAGGCATGGTGAGGATGTAGAGGAGATCTGAGATGGACAGGCTGAGGAGATAGACCCCTAGCACGTTCTTGTTGCGTATCTGTTGCACAATGGGCCAAGCGGTGAGAAGATTGAAAGCCAAGCCCAGGACCAATGCAATGATGTAGATGGCCATTAGAAAATTATTGACTGGGCTGAGTTCAATGTCCACACAAGTCCAGTTGATCGTCTGATTTATGCTGGAATCCATTATCTGCATTTGAAAACACCAAGAAATAATAAATGTTAATTCTGTAGCAAACTTTAAAAATCACATGATTTTTTGACGTGACAGTTAGCAATTGCAATCTGTTAACAGAATATAATAATAAAAGAACAGGTTAAACACACCAACAAACTTTTCTTTTTTGCTTTTTATGATTTGTTTTAGGTCACCAGTCCTAATCCTGAATCCACTCACTCCAAGGTTGAACTTGTATTAGACATGTTGGACAGAATTCCCATCCACCACTATCAACTCTAATAAAGCCGATTGAAGAATTGTGATCTGTCTTTTCAGAACAGTTTCCAAGTCTTCATGAATTTCTGCCAGGACACATTAGAGCAGTCTATTACATTCTGGTGGCCCAGCACCACTTGTACCCTTTACGTTGATCTTTATACCTTTAATTAGTCAGGCACCTGTATAATACCTTAGTACCTAAAAGAATTCTGCAGCCAGATGGGAAGACACTCCCAAAGATAATCAGCTTTAATTGCACTGACTACAGTTACTAATAAACAATAAAATAATACAATAAAAGAATAATCAAAAGCAATTCCAACTGAAAATGTAATATGAATGTTTATGGAATGTACAGACATTATTGAAAGATACTACTGAAATATATTAAAATAAATATGGAAAGTATAAATGAAAGAAAAGGAAAAAAATTGTTTTATCAATTTTAGGAGTCGTTTAGGAGTCGACTAGAAAATGTTAATTTTAGTGACAATGTTGATAATGCCATTGAAAAACTGTATTGTTCATTTTGGAAACGCTGTGCTTTAAACATTGCACTGACCTTTATTATATCTCAGGAACACATGCTGAAAGAAAATGAAAACCCCATTTTAAAAAAAAGTGTCTCTCCCAGACCTTCCAGCTTTCTAGTGCAGGTTATGATAATGGATCCTGCCAGTCCTCCAGTAACTGCTGCAGGCTCGTTAACACCATTAGCTGTCATTGCGATTGGCCTGCCAGCTACTGGTACTTAAAATCAATTATGGCTACAGTAATTAAGAGGTTATTTCAGGGAGCAGCTCAAAGAAGCAGCATCCAGATGGCTTGTGGATATATATTTTTTAAATAATCTGCAATCGTATAACGTCTTTTATATTCCTGTTTCCAAGACCTGCACTTTGTAACTTCTACATATGAAAATGCAATCTGAGTGCTGGTTTATGATCCAATTTGTGCTCTCCTGATCATAATCTCATTGCTTTGGTTTAATAAGTTCAAACACTTCCTGTGTGATGATAAGAAGTTTAGCAAGCCAGGGTATCAGAATCTGTTGTCTGTTGGGGGTTTACGTTTCAAATATTTCTTTAAACTTGCTTCTCTCACATGAGTTTTGGTAGATACATTTTTAAGAGGCCTTTTGAAGCGATCAAAGGAATAACCAAATGTTCAAACACTACCAAGAATGGTGGATCCAGGAAGTCTCACCAGTGTTATGACTCCAGAAATTATATTTAGAGTCATTAAAATAATTGTTTAATTAATGAGATGCGCATTCTGATTCGCTGTGTGAAACGTGCATGAATGGAAGAAACGAGCACGGTCTCACTTAGCTTCTGATTGGCTAGAAGCACATTGTTGTTTCGCATTTGGGATCCATTTATCTTTCCCATACACTGTTGTTAAAGTTCTACATGTAACTCAATGTGATGTGGTCATGGTTAGTGAGAAAAGAAACCCATCAATGACCTCTCCCATACACACACATACGCAAATGTGCATTCATACACAGACAGACACACACATCCATACCAAAGAATGATAAAATCATCTCACCTGCCTTACATCAAATAAATTTCACCAATTTCTTCACTCTGAAAGGCTGGAAATCTCAGATATCACAAATGCAGAAGTTCCAGTAAGTTCCAGTAAGCTCCAGTCTTCTTTGGAACTATAGAAAGTGTTTTAGTTCATACCCGTCTAGCTTCAGAGGTATATACACATACACACGTACTCTCTATTGAAGATTTCGTTCTAAAGATGAATGAAAATAGTTCCTTTTTTACCCTTCTTTCAGCGAAGATGGAGACCAGATTAGAGAAGTCTACAAGTAGGGGAAGAGTGTATGAAACTCGTAAATCACTCGGAAATGACAATATGCCATCTTTCCCTCCACTTGTCATGGGTAAACTCTAGAACAGTAATTGTTCACAAATTTTCCACGAGGTTATAACGACTCACACATATACCACAGCCTTCAGAAAGCTAGCTCGCCACCACTTCCTCTCCACTGTTTTAGAAAGTCAGTTCTCTCTAAATGCCTAAAGTTTCCTTGTGACGTATTTTACGTTTTCACATATAGTATTTGAGTACTTAGCAGTCAAGTGCTTTGCCATCTGTTCACAGAATGCAACCTAGATAGAAAGATCTATAGCTGAGCTGGGAAGACAGCAGTGATCAAAAAAGCAAGAACCTCTGTGTTTTAGTAGCCAAAGACACAAAGACAGTTTAGCACACCCTGGTCACCTCTCTGAGTACTCTCAACCTCCAATACTGGTCACTGAGTACTGTACTGGTCAATGAGTACTATCAATCTTCAGTACTGGTCACTGAGTACTATCAACCTCCAGTACTGGTCACTGAGTACTATCAACCTCCAATACTGGTCATTGAGTACTATCAAACTCCAGTACTGGTCACTGAGTACTATCAATCTCCAGTACTGGTTGCCAAGCAGCAGTTCTATTTTATTTTCTTCTTTTTTGCTGTTCTGATTATTTTGTTCACTATGCTAAGATAAAATTATTACTCTCTGAGGTTTTAATATTGATTTTGATATGGCTCAGGACACTCAGAAAGCATGTGAATGCATCATTAGCCCACACAGGCCCTTCCACCAAAGCATGGCGTTGATCCAGGAAGGGCAGTAACAACCCATGGGCAAAAGACAGGCAATGGCGTGAATAGCACACTGAAAGAAATTACATCTGGTGTTCGAGAAGTATGGAGATGATATATGGCTGCCTTACTCTGAGATGAAAGGACATCTCATTTGAAAGACGAGACTCGATGTGAAGACGTCAGAAGAGTTAAATGTTCTTATCAAGCCTCTTTTAACACAGGCAGGACAGGCTGCCCTTGTCATAACAAAGACAAAGTACTTGATGCTTCCACTTGAATGTACTTAGTGAGGACAGTTACACTGAGAAGGCATTGGTGGAAGAAAGACGTTAAGTGACTCCATTTTCTCATAGTCATGGACAAAGCATGAGATCCCTGTTGATGACTGAAATATGCAGTGCATTCATGACCATGTGTAAAGTATGGGAGAGTACCGCATGTGAGCTGGATAGAGAGCCACTATGGACAAGGCTGACAAAAGGATCTGAGTAACCTGAAGGATTCTGTACCAGATTTGTGTTTCTTGCTGATTTGTAAACAGAAGGTGATGCGTCAGCCTAATGTTGATCATCGTGACCGTCTGTCACTTGGAAACAAGAAAAAACCATGATGGAACCAGAATCTGCAGACCCGTTTACACCCAGGAGACAGAAACATTACTATTCCATATGGCATCAATGTGAGATTATAACGTTGTGCTTGAAGGAGTTGACCTCATATCTAAGGTGTTGAAATGCCTTAATATATCATAAATGGTGCCAATTGTGGTACATTTGCTGAGAACAAAAACACGTGATAAACATAAGTGGCATGCAGAGTGAACATTTTATTTGGTCCATCTGTTTTGTTCATCATATTAATCCAAAACAATAGTGTTCAAATAATTCTGGAGAGCGCTGTATATACTTTCTAATGAAATGTTTTAGAAAATTAAGAAAAGGCACGATTAGAGCCTTTAGTTCTATAACTGTATCACTTGAATTCTACTAGTGAGGGAAAGAAGTATAAGAGTGTTTTGTGACAGGTTTTTAACTTCAGCGTATTATTCATTTAACAGGCTAGTTTTGTTCTAGGGCAAATAATTATTCTTACACATCAACTCCTATTTGCGGTGTGCTATATAAAGCCGAACTTAAGTGTAATTAAAAAGTATCCGTCATACACAATTTGCTTTGAAGAAAATTAAGACCTCTGGCCAGCTGATATTAATGCTCAAAGATGCAGATTTCAAAGAGCGAAAAGCAAGTGAACAAACACAAAGTTGCGTTTAAGCTCATGAAATGGAAATAACACCGAAATGCAACAACTCATCAGTCAAAACCACAAAGTGCAGAAAATTGTTTCTAGATCACTATATTTATTATGTATGCTGGATGTTAATAAAAGAACTACATTCATTTTTTTCCCCTTAAAGGTTGTGCATTTTTACAAAACAGTCTTTCATAGCAACAATCTTTAAGTAAAACTGACACACGATGCTGAGGCAGTAACGAGCATCATCACGCCCTCTGATCAAAGCCCATACAACAGAAGGGGAGTTCCACGAGTCTGTGGGCCAAACTCCACAGAAAAAGCCCATTCACTCACTGCCAGCAGAGACTGATGACAAAATCAGAGTCTCACATGGAAAAGATTAACTACTGTACTGTTGCCCACAGATAGTGGCGGTTTGTATTGTACTGAATCTCCACACTGTCCTCCAGTTCTCAATGTCAGGGTCTGTTCATTGTCCATTTGGAAGATGTTGCATCAGTTGAAAAAAAAAAAAAAAAAAAAAAGGTGATTCAATGAAGACGACTAAACCAGCAGCACTGTATTCCGTGTCGCAATATGAGAACGCAGGTTCATAGGCTCACCGAACTGAACTGAATCTGTAAGTAATGCATAAATGATTTGTTTTTAAATGAGCAATCTTTGCACTGTACAGATTTGTCATTGACTTCGTCATTCCTCTTTTTCTCCTGCGGCTCAAGCAAAGACAGATTAGGCATGAAAAAATATCTCCTTTCACTGTATATACTATGTAACCTAATCCCTCTACCATCTGAGCCCAGACCACCGATGTGATGTTGAGATGGGCGGGCGAGACCCTTCACATCACTACCCAGCAGGCACAGCTGTGGGGTCTGTGGTGAGCACGAGAGTCAGACTGCAGAGAGGAGCGATCCTGTGGTCACTGTGTGCTAACGAAAGGCGCAGAGGGTGCCAATCACTTAAACCCAGAAGTTGCGGACGTCCTCAGAGGATGCTGACGCGCTCCGTGAGGCCCTGCATGTCCGTGTCGTCAGCCCCCTCCTGTTCGTCGTCCGAGGCGGGCGGTGCGGGTACCAGGTGAGCCGGGTATGGTAGCGTGTGCTGGTGGGCGAACGTGCGCCAGCGGGCATCGTCGCTCTCGTGGGTTATGTAACGCTCTCCCAGCTTCGACTCCAGCTCACGCAGGTCCAGCCACGTCTGATAGTCCTGTGGAGGAACACGTTCAGACAAGGGTGTAGTAATAAGGGTGCGTGAGAACCGCGTGTTGAATGATGCCTGACCCAAAACCACCTGCTACACGATGCCTGACCTAAAACCACCTGGTAAATGATACAGTGGAATTTGGGCCCTTTGTTTGTCTGGTCAGAGCACTAGAGGCTGCAGGTTGGTACGTCCACCCAGACGACCAATGCAGAGCAGCAGTGCTGGCTCCTCCTCCCAGACAGAGCGCTGCTTCACTAGCCATAATTAAACATACTACAGGCTACAAGGTCATATGAGGAAGTGATTTTAATAATAAAAATAGTAGACATGGTTACTTTTAACCTGTTACTTTTAATCCCCATTCACTTAATATAATTGGTAGACGAACCTTTGGTCGTTAAAATTGATAATTAAAAGCTTGAATATTAATTCCTGGAGTTTCATAGGTCAAAGTGTTGCTTGTCTTTTAAATGTATTACTTATTGCAAATAAGGTTATTTACAATGTGCTGCACCTGCACATATGGAATATTCATCTTCCTGATCTTTTGAAGAACTACACACCTGATGGCTTCTCTTGCCTGAGGCAAGCCAGCGCCTATATGAGACATCCGTTCTATTATTTACATACTAAACATTTGTTCTATAGGTGTTTAATAAGGCAAGATGATTAACTGGTTTTTGCACCTGTTTTTTGCATCTTATATTTTTATTTTATGTTTCTTAAATTTTAGTAATTTGTCCTTTCATAACCATTATTTATTTTTAGATTTAGGTTGTAATCCAAGCGTGTTGCAAAAGGAAACGTGTGATCTACATGAGAGTCTAAATATCTTTAATGTTACCTGTAAGTATCCATGACTGAGACTTTTGTCCACACTGTAGCGTTTTCTCATCTTCACCTGAAGCAGGTTATTGATGAGGTCGGTAGCTAGAGAGAAATGGAGACATTGCATGTGCAGGTTGTTTTGATGAGGAGGAAAATGTTTAACGCTGCAGACAGAACATCGATCCCTTTGGAACTGCCAAGAGACTCGGCTGTTTTTAATAGCAAAAATTTTGTCCAGTAATCATGCAATTATTTGCAGTAATTTCAAAGGCAAGTACTTGTTCTGAAATCCACTTAACTTCAAGGAGAATATGTCCCACTAGTCATGATTTAAAAGTACAGTCACTGTCTACTTTCTTGTGTCATTTTAAGGGTGTGTTGTAACACGCTTGCAGTATTTCGTAGCAAGGACAGACACATTTTGCGGGAAAAAAGAACATTAAAAAGCACTTGTGTTCTTGTGTGTTCTGTGTTCAGCTTAGAGAAATAATCAGTTTATCAATAACACGTGGACCTCCGTACCTTCTGGAGATATTTGTTTCCATGGATTGGCTGGATACATAAACGCAGCATTGTGGATCTGATCGTTGATGTCTTCATCCTCGTTAAAGGGGAAGGTTCCACTAAGGCTGACGTACATGATGACACCTACAGACCACATGTCGAGGGAGCGGTTGTAGCCCTGGTTCAGCAGCACTTCGGGGGCGAGATAAGCAGGAGTACCCACCACGGAGCGCCGGAAAGACTTCTCCCCAATGATCCTCGCAAAGCCAAAATCACACAGCTTCACCTGCAAGGAGGTTCAGAGAAGGAGAGGAAGAACGAATAAGAAAGAACACTCGCACGATTCTGTCCAAATAAGAAATGTGATCTAAATCCTAAATTGCGACAGCTAAATCTATGCAGATTGGTCCGTTGCACACCGATGTAAACTGAAGCAATCTGATAACTCACAGTCTGATAACTCGCAGTCCTGCACTTCACTAGTGAATTGACTGAGAGGGCTTGGTGGGAGGGGCATATTACAGTCCGCCATTCAAAGCACGGAGGTGAGAAAGTGTTTAACAGTCCATTATTCCTGGATCTGCCAGACTGGAGGAGCATGCACAGGCCAGGCAGAGGGTGGGTCTCATCCCTGATGTGATAAATATTCCCTCCAATGGTGTGAGGAATAATGTTCAGAGATGGACTGCTGACCCTGCACCATGCCATCAGATTCATCACCTCCATCGGCTAGGCTGGTTCATCACTCTCGGTCATCAGCAAATTTTATGATAGTGGTTTTATTATGGGAGGCAAGTGAGTCATGAGTCTGTGACAGGTCTGGCTCCAGGGCTGTTCCGTCTGCCGCCACCGGGGGAAGCCGACGAGCCAGTACTGGGCGCAATCAGCTGTGATGACCTGCATCTGTCTTCCTTCCTTCTTAAGGAAGACAGAAGCAGAGTATCCCTGCTGAACTGTTTGTAGTCGTTGCTGCTAACGTTCAGCCTGTCTGTTTGGTAACGTGTTGCGTTGGGTGTCTCGCCGCCCAGTTTTCTATCTCCGTTTGGAGATTATGCGCTTTACCCTGTCTGTTCGAGTGCTCTCACTCCTGCGCCGCTCTCTCTGGCCTATCTCAAGTTTTCCCGTTCTGTCATTTTCTGTCAGTGCTCTCATTTTACGTTGGGCATTTCTATTGTGTCACTTACCTGCTTTGCCAGAGAGCCAGCCATTTTCCCTGGCGTCCTTATTTCGTTTTGTACTCGAGTTCTTTTGGGAGTTTTTTTTTATTATTATTTATGAATCGAGTGAGCGAGCCAGTCACTCCCCTGGCGTCTTTTGTTGGTTTTTCCCTGTTACTCCGCGTTGACGTTTGTACGAGTTTCTGTTCTCATTTTCTTCGTGAACCGGCAACGCTTATCGTTAAAACTCCACGGAGGATTTCCCGTCCGAAATCCCCCGTCCGAAATCCCCCGTCCTTACAGAGTGAAAGTGATTTTAGAGCCTTGGACTTGGCACACCACCTGGGAGATCCCTGTGCTCATAAACCATATACTGAAGGTGTAGTTAGAAATCCTGGCAGACCGACGTCTGCCTGTCAGAGTTCAACATCTACTGGCAGAGGGCTGAATGGAGTGATTGTATTGAACACCGAATCGATGAATAGTATTCACACGTAGCTATTCATAGATGTGATTGAGTAGGTCAATGGCAGTATAGACAGTCGGCTTGTTCGGTGGACCTGTTTGATCGATAAGTGAAGTGGAGGCCGATTTAAAGTGTCTGGTCTTCTGGCTGTGGGTCATGACTAGTATTTCAAAGCGCTTCATCAGACCCATTCTGCAGTAATTAAGACGCACAGCGCTTTTGGGGCGGGGGGGACTCTGACCCTAATTCCCAACTATTTAGAGACAATCATCAGTGTGAATGTCTGTGGATGTTGGCCAGTTCTGCTGCACATGCTCAAAGAACACATCTGAGAATGCAGCATATATCCCTGACTGGAGTCTAATTTTTCATGGATTCTTTAATGGTTCCACGTAGGTCTTTCCTGTGGTCTTCAGCATTGCCTGAGACCAGTGTAATGGTAAGCCGGCAGCATAGACTGCATCTTAGTAAATCAATGGCTTTTTGTTGGGGTGTGTTGGTTCATCCATGGCGTTTTACTGGCTTCTATCAGTTTGCCCATAGCTTTAGTGATATTTGGCTTGCACTGTCTCAACAATTAATACAGTGTCAAGGTGCAATGACTCATTTGCTTTGAGCGTCGCACACAATATTCCCTACTTTTTTATTTTTAATTAGCACTGAATTAATGCACCAATTATCTTACCATAAGATATCAAACAAAGCTTAATTGGTGGTAGTCACAAATGAAACGTGCATAATACATCTGTCATCCAGTGAATGCTGCATTTCAGTAGCTAGATATCTTCACTGTTCAGGTCAAACGCAAACCTGTTGCCTATTTATACTCTGGATGAGATGAATGAGCTGGGGGGGAAGAAATAATGTGATGTTTTGACACCAGGCAGATAATGTGCATAATTTACCCTTGCGATCAGACATTTAGCTACGCTGCCTAGAACTTACTGCTGATAAAGTCTTAAGTCTTGGATGAATGAGCGCATGATGAGCAAACCCAGCCCACTACACTGCTCGTACTATTAGTAGTGAGTAATATCTAGATATTGGATATATTAATATATCAAGAAACCATTGATGTTTTCAGCAGTGCCACTAACCAGACTGGTTGAAGGAAATGGGTGGTTCATACTGTGGAGTTTGGGTTTAATTAGAGTTTAGAGTGTGTAAAACGTATGAAGGATGGTGTGCAGTGTGTTTCTGCTGTGTTTACCTGTGGGAAGGGTTCTGCTGAGGCTAGAAGCACATTCTCAGGTTTCAGGTCACAGTGCACAATATTTTTAAAGTGGAGGTGCCTTAAAGCAGCCAAGATCTGCAGAAGGATAAACAGACGGGGGGAGAGAGGAAGAGAGAGAGAAACATGTGGTTAAAGGCGTCAACTGACATCTGTGCTGTGTACGCAAGATGGATGTAATCTACAATCGTAACCATAACACACACAAAAAAAACAACCTGTCAGTTGACATCAACCATTAAAACTATGTAGTTGCATGTTAGACACGCGTCATGTTTTTCCACCTGTTGTATAAACATGTAAACACAGATTCTAACACTGAAATGGCTCGTCAAGTCCATTCCTAATTACAAACAAGACCAGAGTATAACACACAACTGGCTATAAACAGTAAGACAATACAGCTCAACTAATTATGTGAACGCTTAGTACAGTGACAACTACTGGGACTCACTGCACACACGTGTGTGCACACACACACACACCTCTGACCTGTGTGATGAGGAACTTCGTGAGCCTCTCGGGTAATCGTCCTTTCTCGCTGGACAGGATCATCTCAAGCATGTCCCCGTGAAGTTTCTCCATCACAACAAACACCTTCTCTGGGGTTTCAAACATGCACTCCAAGTTTACTATGCCCAAGTGACGCAGACTCTGCAAGGCAAAGACAGGGAAAGAAAGATATAAATGCTGTTTTAATGAAAGACCCTATTTCAGGTTCTCCCTATTAAATTTTTGTTGCTTTCTTGTACATTACATTGTTTGGGTTTGCCACCTGTTTACAGTTCAATAATTGCAAAGTGCTTTCACTGTTAGTAAAAGGTCCTTCACACCATTAAATGCACTCTGGGCTCTTATCTCTGATCTGGTCAACATATGAGGAAGACTCTCATACGCCCCCTGCTGGTTACCTGAAGTATGGCCACCTCATTCCTCAACTGGCTTTCCTGTTTGGTGGGAAATCGTAACTTGTCAATCACCTTCACTGCCACATCCCGCCCACTCTTGCGGTGCTTACCTGATTGGAAGGCAAAGATGTTAAGGGGTATAGCTGATTCTTTTGATCAGATGATAATCACAATATATCAAGTTGTAACCACAACATTATACTAAGATGGACTTACCACCATACACTACTCCAAATTGACCAGAACCCAGAACTTCATCTGCAAATATCTGATAAACCATGCCTATATCCTATAGGAAAGATTACCACCATCATTATATTAATATTTTCATCCTGTTCCTTTATCATTCTTAAATCACAATGTACTGTATATTAAAATAACAACTATCAATCTTAAGTAATATACATGTAAAGAGCTCACCACATTCTCCTGGATCTGACTGTTAGACACAGAAATACTGACTGATGCCTGTCCTATGAAAAACAAATTCAAAACATTCACTTTCACTCAAGGATCAAACTTTGACCTTTTTTGGCCACAGTTCAGATTATTCCAGAGACCCAAGCAAATTTCTATAACCTATAGAAATTAGGTTATAGGTTAGGTTATAGGTTATAGAAATTAGGTCATCATTCTAAACGTTTTCATAAAACTGTTTGACTCACTGTGAGGGGTACTGCCTTCAGCTGGTGGGTTGTCCTGGAAAATGACTGGCATAAGGGCCTGGCGAATGGCACTCTCCCATGCTTTTGCCACTTCTCGTCCCACTCCGCTATTGGGCGCAATGCTGCTTGGCGAGGCGGAGCTTGGCATGCTGGCTGACTGGGATTGGGTGGGGTTAGGGTCCTCGCCCACAAAGTAGCGAATCGTCCCTGTGATGATCTCAAAGCAGTGAGGGTTGGCACCACTGGGCACCAAGGTGAAGTCGCCTGCTGGGCGGACTTCTAGAATCTCAGACAGAGGGATTTCCTTGAGAAGACAAGAGATTTGTCAGTATCTCTAATCATTAAAGTACATACACATTAGCAATGTGACCTTTTTTCACACTGGAGAAAATGACGGATTATAATAACAGATTCTAATGTACACCTTCACAGATGTCTTTCAAAGAGAACTGTTATATATGAAACAGAAATCTCCTCTATTGAAGATTATATCAAGTTATAGAAGATAAATGGAGAGGAGATACTATGGTTCAGTGTGTGGAAACTGTGCATGGTGTTGGCTGCTAGTGTTTGCTGGTCTTTACCTTGTAGTACTTGTTTGTGGTGTCATTCTGGAACAGAATAATACACTTGCAATCCAGACGCCAGTAGTGTCGCTTCCTCTGTTGGGGGTGAGAGGTCAGGGATCATAGGTCAAAAAGGGAGTCAATGTATGGTTTAGTGAGGAGAACTGTTGGAGCCGTCAGAGAGAACGAGGAGAAAGATGGACAGAACTGGAGGAAGGGAAAGAGGACGAAAAGGCAAGAAGCAAAGGGTTCAGGACAAAAACATAGTTTCTACATAAAATATCATAATTGTACAGAAATTTAAAATTTTTGTTGCATTTAGTAAAACAACTCAAGCAATCGATGTAGTGAAAACTACATACAGTAACTAAAAATCCTGCCAATCGTTTCACATTAAACATTAAGTCCAATAATAAACAGACAAATTAAATGAGTGGAAGCTAATAATAAGAAAAGCATTATATATGAGCAATTAGAGTTAAAGTGGAGCCCATTCATCTAAGTGGAAGTCTCACTCAACACAGCTGTCAACAACTACAAATATTCCATCATAGCAATGGTAACATAATTTATACATGTTTTTAATCATGAAGTTTTTATTAATAATAATGTTCATTTTAATCACACATTCGTAAAGGTTTACTCTTCACTCCAAATGAAAATGCGATTAAAATGAATGAAATTTAATGAAATTAAAGTCAATTGAGACAATTTACCATCGTCTCACGATTACATTGTTAACTGGTCCCTACCATCTTTAATTTTATTATTGGCACCTATAGTACTTTAGGGTGAAATCTACTTTTATTTGCTGGCTGGTTGTTGTTTAGGATGGAGGTGTGTGTGTGTGTGTGTGTGTGTGTGGCCTGTACCAGCGTGTCCTTGTTGCTGTAGTGCACCATCCAGCCCTCTTTAATAGCTGTGCTGGAGCGACGTGTGGTCTGCCGCATTGACTGCACCACTCTCATCAGGGGAATATTAGCACTGAGGAGACATCGCAATGCACAGTCAGGCTGTGGGGGGAGCGCACGTGCACGCAGGCGCGCTTGTAATTGCACGCTTGTGCACGTGTGATCGCATGCATATGCATGTATGTGTGTGAGGGAGGATGCAAGAGTGCTTGTGTGTGTGTGTGTGCATGAGTGTGTGTTTGTGGCTGACCTCTGGTCTCCACTGACTCCATCCTGGTTGTTGTCAGGGGTGAAGGACCCAGGGATGCTGCAAGCTTCATCTAAATCATCCATCAGAGAGGACTTGTCTGAGTCACAATACTCACTGTTGTAGTCCATCGGCACCTCCAGATCTGAGCTTGGACTGAACATATCTGCCAGGGTGGAAGAGAGGGAGAGGGAGACGGAGATGATGACGGAGAGAGAGATAAACAAAGATAAACAAAAAAACCCACACAGGGATTCTGAACGATGACACACCATGATGCTCTAGTGCATAATAAATGCCAAGTATATCCAGGATAGATACAACATGAACTGTAAGTACCTCCAATAGTCTCCCCTAGACAGTCATTGGGCACTTTGTATGCGCATCGTTTGTGACAGTTGAACTTGCAGTCTGAGAGAAAACGATTGGTTATTCTGACAGAAACACCTCAATGACTCAAAGAAAAGTAATACACTGCCATTCCGACAAACAATAATCACATTTATATATATTTCAGTATTATGTATTATGTTGTCACACCTCATGTAAAAATGTTGCTTGAAATACAATGCTGTTATATTAATGTCAATTAGCAAACGCAATGTAAATAAAGTACCAGCAGGGGGCAGCTATTGACTAATAGAATTATCTTGTGTATGAAGTAAATGAAATTAAAGTGATTTAAAAAAACTGATAAAATGTAGTCATTCCATGTGCTTTTGTTCACATGTGTGCTAGCATGTCAAGGTGTGAATATACTAGCATCTATCATCATGTAAAACTATCATGCTTTTTTTTTTCTTATTTGTGTCGAGTTGATAACTAAATGTATTAACAAAATCAACAACGAATTGATTATTATTTTACAAAAGACGATTGCACAGTGGACACACTTCAAGCAGAGACTTGAAACAGTTCCATTTTTGTCAAGTGTTATGGCAGCATCCTATTGTATACCTGCTTTGTAATGTCAACAATAGAACAAGAGGTAGACTCGATGTTCTTGAGTCTAGGACACATTATGCCGAGTGACAATCTATGAAGCTAAATTACAGTGAACTCTTTGTACACTGCACTAAAGATGGCCATGCATGCTTTAATTGTTTATAGTGTCTGCATACTTTATTATTACCACAGCTAATTCATTTTATGCAGGCCAACCTTTGTTACTCTGTGTGAAACCAGTATACTGGAATTCCTCCCTGTGCAATAAACTAGAGAGTAATCTCAGACTGGAGCCCAAACGTCCTTTGTCCTGGCAATATTTTCAGGCCCCTGTCCTGACAACCCAGTGTTACTGCGTGTGGTATTTACAGTGGTCCCAGGTACGGCAGGCCCCAGCACACCTTTACACTGTAGGCCCTGTCTGAAGAGGCCCCTCAGGAGACGTTTGCAGTACTGGCACACGGTGGGCCGCGTGTAGGAGTGGACGGCAAACGTGTGAGGCACCTTGACTTTGCTCAGCAATATTTTGTCCAGGTGGACAGGACGACACGTGTAGAACCGGCGAGCCTCACTGGCAGTCCGGGGCTGCTCAACACACAAAGGAGGGAAAGATTTACTGCACAGCGCAGTCTGGGATGGGAATGCTGCTATACTACGCAACACACTCCAGGATTGAAAGCCAATATTTACTACATGACACACTGCTTGAGTGAAAGTCAGTTATATTTCAGCCAGTTCAGAACAGTAACTGTTCAGAGGCCTGACATACAGGTGCACATACCATCTGTGTGTGTGAGTGGAACATTGGTGTGTACCATGTTTGTGTGTGAGCGGAAAAGGTTTGTGTCCTCAGAGGTTGTGCTGACGCTAATACTGCACAGAGACTCTGTGGTAGACAGTCGCAGAGACTGGCTGCTGTTCAGAGATGTGGTGGACAGGCGTCTCTTTCTCGCTCCGCTGCAGTTGTTAGGAATGCTAAAAGCGCATCGCTTGTGGTAGTTCAGCCCACAACCTGAAGGGGGAGACAAAGAGCAGAAAGAAAAGAGGTTGAGAGAGAGAACTGTAGACGAATACCTGCAGGAGGACTCAAAAATATGTCCTATAATGACCAAAAATATCGTTGGCATATTAGTCACTGTTACTGGGTTACCTTCAGTTCTCCATAAACAAGCCTTGAAGACATCAGTGATTTTATTAGTAAGAGAACCACGCGAGAGACACCTCAACAGAGACAGACATAACAGGACAGGGTTGCCTTACCGTCACATTTCAGGCCTTGCCTCACCAGGCCGAACAGCATCTCGCCACAGTGATCGCAGAAGGCCGGGGCACGATAAGAGTGCACGTTCAGAGCATGTGGACGAATCTGGAAGTCCTCGAAAGTGGCGGCCGCTGCAGACACATATATGTAAACGGACTGAGAGAACTAAACCAGAGAAGTCCATTCACCCACCAGTACTTCACCTCACAGTTACTAATGACTTGGCATCGGCAGTAAAGGAGGAATACAATTCTTTTTCTTTCTTTCTTCTGCCTTTTTCTCCCTCCCACTAAGCCAATATACATGACTGATTGCCTGAAGTAAACTGAAAATGCACTGCTGTTCTAAACAGACATTAACAAAGAGCTGAGACATGAACTAATAATCAATTACATGAATAGGTATATTTATTTAAATTATCTATATACAAATGCAGGCTATTCTAGTGTTTAGATGAAGTAAACCCTGGCCTTGTCTTGTAGTAATGTGTACGGTCTCCTACCAGTGTATCTTTGATTAAGCATCTCAAGATCAGCATCTGCAGAGTTCAAGGCAATGTCTATTTCAGGAGATTATCCTCAGCTTTTCCTTGTGTACCCTGTGAAAGGATAACTATGGAAAAAAATCCAGCCAAAAAAACACTCACCAGACAGAACCACCTCCACCAAATCTCCCTCCTGGATATCCGTCGAAGTCTTGACCAGCTGTAGAATGTTATTGGTGCTTGTGTCATGCTTGAAAAGAAGGATTTTATCATAGATCCCATAAAACCCACATTCAGGAAACTGGAAGAGACAAAGAGAGAGAGACATTAGCATATTATTATCTGAAATGTTCTTTAAATTAAATTATCACTCAGAATCAGATCCTCCGAAATGTGACATCTGTCCTGTGAAAAGATTTTTCAGGATCTCAGAGTAAACGAGGCCTCCTGAGGCAAGTGCAGGTGTACTCCCTGGGGATCATGGGTAAAATGTGCATAATTCAGTTTCTCACCGCAGCACACCAGTGAGACGACACACCACAGAGAGCTGCACATGCCCCTGTTGTCGGAAGAACATGCTTCCTGTCACTGAAGACAGTCTTAGAAATACACTGAAGATATTACCCAGCTAAGATCATTATTGTGTCAAAACTCAAGCAAGACACTGCAAATTCTTAACATCAGCATGATTATCGATTATTGGGGTCTAGTGCTAATTACTTCAGCTGTAGTTTTTGAATAGCTATAACAAACAGCTATAACTCTAGTTCTAAACTGATAGATTGGGTATTGAGTGTTTTCAGGGGGATTCCACTGGGGTGTTTCTGTATTGTGACCGATCCAGTCGACTGCTAATCAGTTCAAGCTGACGGCTGTATGATGATCTGCTGTAAAGAGACACGTGACCCTCAGAGCCCACCAGGCATAACATCAAATGAGAACCTCCCTTCCATCCATTCAGAGCAAACACTCGCTTGGAAACTCCCACAATCACGTGAGATATCAGACATCGGATTGCTGCACTAGAAGAGGCATGACAACACTAGAATTAGGTGAATGTGATCAGGACAAGAAGGTGTAAGAGTGTAACATAGTGCCATCTTCATGGCATCAGAAGAAAGTATATAGAGCAAAACTGCTACAAATGATGCATTAATCAGCAGACCCAATCTCTTTAGCACTTTTTGTTCTACCCATCACATCATACAAGTCAGTTTACACACTCGTGGGCTTGAACGTCTGTAGTCTGACGTCTAGAGAATATTCCAGTTAGTAACAAAATTGCAAAAAGAATTACGAGCAATGGTTCTCTTTCAAACTATAGGTTTTTTCCTCAGCTGTTGGAAAATTCCAGGCCTAATTAATTACACATTTTAAGGGATAGATATTTTATTATTTCATTCATTGTTTAACACAGGGCTCTTTGAAAGATGTCTGTGATTCATGCTATAATAAAACACTCTAAATCGGCTTTTGAAAGAGTAAGACCTACCCTTTCATTTTCTCCCAGTGAGAATAAAAGGTCATTTTGTGAGCAATTTTTTTTCAAATGCTAATGACTGCAAACTGATATAGCAAGTCCAAACATGCTTGAACTTGATTCAGAACAATGACTCAAAACTTCCTAAAAGCCCTTATGTATCGATACTTTAGCATGGCCTAGAGAAATCTGCATTGGCTGACCGTAAAAGACTATCACTATTTTTCTGTGTACTACAAATAATGCAAGTCAGGTCACCATCAACCAGTGTTTGAGTTGACTGTGTAGATGGGGAAACATTGGAATGGACTGTCAACACTGTTTTTCTACATCAATATATTCAGTTTCCTGCCACACAAACAGGGGTTTAGAAGCTGTAACAGTACACATGAAATATATGCTGGTACTAGTTAAACCACTGACTTAACAGACAAAAGTGTTAAAGGTATTTGTGACGGTACATTTGAGATATATACTGACGCTATAGGCTAGTCAAGTGTCAAGTCAATACCAGGATAAGTTTGAGAACAGAAGATGGAAAATAACTGTTTTATGCTGTATATTAACTGTATTAGCGGCTGACGTAAACTAAATGGCAACCTCGTTTGTTTACATTCGACGCTTCTCTCCGATTTCCCGCTCGCGGTAAGCGGATGTTGATACGTCACGAGAAAAGGGGGCGCGTCCCAAATCATCTAAACAAAAGTAAGAAATAATGGAAACATAAACAAAGAAAGTATTTTTCTATTATTTTCGCACACAGGATAACAGAGTCTTATTGTTCGCGCGTTATTTTGGAGTCGAGAGTCATTAGGTACGAGTTTCAAGTTACGTCTGAAGTCTTTTTCTAGGCGATTTTGGCTCGAGTCTTTCACTCGAGTGCATGTCTCTGCTTAAGAGACTGAATGTATTTAAGGTATTTATGGTGAAATTACGATATATTTCTGTTATCAAACAGTACCCTGTATCAAATCCTTTGTTGCTTGGCGTTGGCTACTTTTATGATGGTTATGTTTGTAACCTGGCTTACTGTGTTCACACATACCCTAGTTAAGATCACTTTAGCCGCCTAGACAGTAGTGGGTTATTTTATTCCTCTGACTGTAGCGCGTGTAGCCTGATGTTAATAGTATCTGTCAGGATAATGTAATTATAAAATGCCAAAGACAGGAAAGCATAACAAAAAATCCAATACTGACATTATGTAACGTCCAAACTGGTGTCACTGACTGCATTAGCTGTTTCCCCCTAAGCATGATATACTGAAAGATACTTGCAAGAAAAGTTCATTGCGATGCACATGAGATGCACAATCGCTGAAACGCTTGTATTCCGTTAATCACGCGTAACCAGAATGGTTTTGTATATACAGGATATGTTGAGTCTTGTTTGTTTAGTTTCTGTTAGGAAATGAGGGCTGTGCCAGTTATGGTAACTGAACTTGCAAAAGCTGGACCCTTTACTCGGGCTAGTGGTCCGCAAATGAATGGAAACTATTCTGGCTAGTAAATTATTAATACCAGACAGAGCAGACCAACATAATGAGAAGAGAATGGAATGAGAGACGCCTGGTTTACTGGTATACAAATGTAAACGGAGAAAGAATTAGACCACAACAAATGATGAGTGAGAGGCAACAAACTGGAAAAAGAAAAAAAAAAAACTTCGATTCCAGCACCTATTTGACATGCTCCAGTTTTCTCTTGTATCGATAACTCTAAGATTTCAACGTGTCCTCTGCCACACCCCCTTTACGGGAAAGAGGAACCTGGGCCTCCGCCTTCCAGCAAACAAGCAGCTTCATTCAATTCAACTACACCGCCACAACAATTTCATTCCTCTAACAGAGGCTTGACGCTGTGCCAAAGGACACGGGCGTACTGCTGCACGGGCCTCACACGTAACAGCACACGCATCTAAGGCGAACTCTCGCTAGCCTCCCATAATTGTTGTTTACCATCACGTGCAATTATCCATGCCACAACCTTACATGTAGCTTTACCACCGAGAAACGGACTGGGTCTTCTGCATGTTTTCACTGGGTTTGAAAACGTCTACATTTCAAAAACCCAGACAAATCTCCATTACAAACATTGTAAAGTCACAATATGGTCACCCATCTATACATAGATTGTGCGTTGATACAACATTAAGGCAACATAACACAAAATAAGACAAAGCAAGACATTTTTACAGTACCTTAGTTCCAGTTGGTATAAACCATGACCCAGTTCACTCAACCGTTTCTTGTTCAGAAATGTCTTTTTGGCAGCAAATCAAAGTTACCTAAAGTGTTTAGAAAGGACAGTTTGAAATATGCTAAAAAGTACAGAAATAATCAGGAAAATGTCAGAAATCTTTATGGGCACAGGATATGAACCAAATTTTGATTCAGCAAGCAAGAACCGAAAAAGACTTCTCCAAGGAATCTCAAGGAACAGTGGGGAAACGTGGTCATGTTGGTGTTTGAGGGCGTTCAAGTGCCATAGCTTCCCTGGTCACCCAGCCTCAGCACATATGCATTCGTAAATTCTCGTGTTCCTATGTGCATGTTTAGCGAGAGGCCAAACAATAGACACTGGTGGAATCATATCTGGGTTTCTAGAGGCTTTGCCTGGAGACAGCGTAAGGTTTCTGAGCATGTTTTGTGCTACTGCGGATCAGATTTCTAATGCAGCTCTTTGGCGACTGTGCCCATTATCACTCTGATGAATTATAGAGACCCTCCTCTTCTGTTTATGATGAGCAACTGAAAAAAGGTAGTATAACTATACGTACATATGTAACTACATATGTACATAGCAGGACCCCTATAGTGCTGTATAACTTCATACAACAGAGAGATGAGCATATATGTAAAAAAATGAATGCAATAGAAATTATATTTGCCTGTTTACTCGTTACTACCTAAGCTCTAAAATATAGCACATTTAGACCTGAAACAACACGCTGAAAAGAAGAAACTCTTGACACTCATGTAGCTTCCTGGGCTTCATGTAGCTACTAGTTCATTATTTTAGGAATATATAATTATAAAGCAACAACCTGTAACCAGTTGTCACATCTCCATAATGTAAATTTAATTGTAAGTATGTGTTCTGAGGAATTTGTAGTCAGAGCTAAAATTAGAATGTGTGCGCACACTGTCACTTTCTCTTTGATTCATTATAGGGGTGTATTATACACTATAATTTCATGGTGTAGTGCTTTATGCCAATTTCTCCAACAGAAACACTACCTTAAATCAGCTATTGTGCACTTACATAATGTGATTTGCAGTTTGCTGGAAGATTCTATTGTAATAACACAAATAGTACAATCATAGAGGTGGTTCTTAAGTAAATGAGGCAAGTTTTCTCTACACGTCATCTCAATGACTGGAGAACATCTACCACAGATCCAGTCTGACTCAAGTTAACATTTACATTACAGTTGCATAACAATTAAATGTATCACATTTAATATATGCTAAATGCTACATAACACTTTAAGATAGGTAATGCCTATAGCTGTGATTAGCACCAAGTGTATTTTAGCACAGCACAAGAGATGTAATTAGACTACTGATGCATGTTATCTGGCTTTAGAAACAGCCCAAACACTGTGGTCTCTTTATCTTTGACTTTACCATGATCAAAGATTGCATAGTTGTGTGCATCAAGTTACTAGTGGTAATAAATTGTGTAGCCCAAAGACTAGGTATATATCTCCCAGTCTAAGATTCTAAATGAATTTAGATTTTTAAAAAGTTACAGATAGAAATTAAATTTGTGGCTTGCTTGGCTGCATAACAAGGGAAAATTAATGATACTGAAAAATAATAAATGGTATTGTAAGACATTATTATTTAAGGTTGTTATTGCTTATGCCTGATTGCTTTTTCCAAGATTGCTGTTTTAAAGTTTAAATGGTGTGAGTAGGAAAAGCAGTAAAAGAGCTCTCAACACTGAATGAGCTCTCAAAGGCCTGGATTATTGTAAGAAATGAACGCAGCCGAGCACATCTAGTGGTTTACACCTATGAGTAGGGAGAGAGAGAAGAAGAGGGTGGCTGCAACTATTGGGTGGTTATAAAAAGATGCATGTGACATGTATTCTGCAGAGACACTCCAGCCTATACCACTAGGCCTCCTGTGCAGTGAGGATGAAAACAAGGTGAGATATTTCATGAAGACTATAAAATGACACTAGGCTTACATTAGGATATGGGTTTATGGAGAAATTCATATTTTCTATATGTGTTTTTATATATAAAAAGTCAGTGTCAGTCTTGGTTCATAGTTTTGGGTTGGTTGAGGCGAGACACACTTAAGTCATACCCATGAACAGAATCATAAGACCTACAGCAGTCGCAAGAACAGTACAGAATAACCTTAGTTTACATACTATTTTTGATGAACATGGAAAAATAAATAAACATTTAAAAACTGGGATTTAGCATATTGATGCGTAGCATGTGGCTAGATGTTAGCTATTTGCAAACTTTAGTTAGCCAACTAACTGCTAGCTAGCTAGCTGTTAGCCCTAGCAAGCTAACTAATTTCATTTTAGCTAGCTAGTCATTTTCTTTCTATTTAACTTTCTTTTTGAAGGGACTTTTGCCCCTTAAAATCTACATATAAATATCCTTAATTCTATAAAAGAACATGTTAACCAAATGTATGAAAATTAATATAAACATGACATTTTGTAATTGAGGCTTAATTTTTACTGCTTAAGGGGAAAACCAGATATATGTGAGTTAAGACAAACCACCTATAAGAGGTAACTATTAGGACAGAGACAACTGTTGTCATAACTGCCACAACGTCTTGACCATTCCATTCCTGTTACTTGGAAATGTTTGTGTTTGAGGTAAAAGATAATGTTCTAACAGTAATGAAGTCCAGTCTGTGAATATAAACACAGATAGTTAAAAAAAAATCTCTGTCCTTGGATGAGTTGAGTGTTTAATGACATGTTGCTGTGGCAACTGCGGAGCAAAGACGTCAGCACCTTACTCTCATTAGCACTAGACAACCACTTGGCAAGATGTGGGAATTTTCCTGTCCTTTGTGTTTGTGTTGGATGGAACAAATGCATTAGCGCAGTAGGTTATTTTTAGCTTGCGTGAGGTCAGAGTGTTTAAGACATGAGAGAGACGTCAGGAATGCCAAATATTCCTGGGCCTTCAGGTAGCCTCCCGTCTTCTGGATAGAGCGAACGCTATGAGTGAGGCCAGTGGATTAGGCATATGGTGTGCTACAACTGCAAAATCTCCTGTGTTGTCCCTCAGAATCCCATACAAAATATCGATATCTAACCATCGATTATTCTGCTTTTCTGAAGCCGGATATCTGTTCCTGAATATGGCGATTCACTGCCAGTGAACAGCTGGCTTTGCTCAATCTCCCAGAGCACCATCAATGCCAAAGGCTCCCAAAAATAATATTTTTCACATTACAGATGGTTGTCCAGTGCAACAGATCACAACGTAGAAATGATATGAAGGTTTACATGAGTCGGCCACACTCAGGACAGGAGCCAACCCACAACATCAAAGCAGAGAGGCTCAGATCATGGACGAACGACACCCTCTCGTTTCACTCTCAAATAGGAGTTCTGACAAAAAAATATACATTTTGTTTATTTGTTCTTGTCCTGGTTAAGAGTTTGATGCTCTGGTTATGTACACAGTAGCGACGAAAATAAGAACAGAGGAGGAAAGGCTTAAAGAACTACTGGGAGTGCCATTACAAACCTAATTACATCAGGGTGCCGAGAATGTTTAAATGGTAAAACAGTACAATGTTATATTAGAATAGGTAACATTATGTAAGAATAAGAGAAGGATAAAATAGATTGGGTATTCTCAGATATGCTCCACACATGTTCAATAAAGACCTCTGAAAATAAGCAGCTCTCCAAAGTTATGTCATTGTACTTGAACAATGACAATAAGGGAATTCGTAAAGTGATGTTTCATGGGTTGCCCAAAAGTTCAACTCAAAAATCTTTAAAAAAAAAAAAAAAAAAAAAAAAGTTAACTGAAAAAAAACTATGACTTTGGTTACGATTTGACATGTTTGAGAATATCATCCAGAATGGATGAATGGATCATACGAATGGCTTGTTATCATGTGGTTGCAGTTTTCCACTGTGTAATCTGTTCAATTGTACAGATATGAGGAACAAAGGTATTAGTGTGTGTCATGGAAAACACTGCAAGGACAACATTTACATTCCACACATGGCTAGGTTCACTGGTGAAAATAACCCTTACACACACTCAAACTTAATAATGGTAGACACAAACAATTGTGTGTGAGTAATATTTATCAGCTCCCTTAAAAAATAATAGAGCGCATACTCGTGCATTTTTGGCATCTCTACATAAACATGACAAAAGCTGAAGGGTGTCGTGTTTTAAGCGTTATGGTGGATTATGGTGCTCTAAAACAACCACAAAGTGCCAAATTTCAGACACACGCAGCACGTCTCCACTAGAAAACGGTACAAATGAACAAATGTTTTTTTTTTGTTAGTTTTCTATTGTTACCAGTTTACACTAACCAAGTACACATAAAACCGTCATGCAGCCATCCACACATGCACAGAATCCTCACAGACCAAATGGATCTGGACAACACAACTGTGGTGGGGAAACGGTATTAGGATCAGAGAATAACTCACTGTTTCCATGACTACTCTTCTGGGCAGTGTTTGTGCAATAAACAAATGTTCAATCAAGAGTGAAGCCCCTTTATAAGTCAAACTTTTTAAGAATATAAAAGATTTGAATGCAATTGTGACATAAAAAAGTGTGACGGTTGATGGAAGACACAGGACTGTTGAACATGTGCTTATTCAAGCTGTGCTATGCGTTTTCTGTACATATTCTCAATGTTATTTTTATTTGTGTATCATATACAGCAAATGTAATATTTATCTAAGAGCTAATTAGAAAATCTGTGTTTTGCCATGGCCTTCTCAATCTGTAAACTGTATAAACAGTGTTTACTGCCAGTGTATTTATCCAAAAACCTGGCAACCTGGTAAAGCACTGTAGGAAGCACTACATCACCCTAATCCTTATCCTCTAAATGATTAAAGATGCAATGGACAGAGCTTCTGAAGTGCTAGGCCGCAATGGACAGAGCTTCTGAAGTGCTAGGCCACACCTGGTCTTCCATCCTGCAGTTCTCAGAAGCTGTTATGTGGGCCAGAGTGCTGGGAAGGTAGCACAAGGTTAGCCCGCCGTCCAGCAGCTGTGCTAGCCAGGAGCTCCCAAAACAAAGCGACCCTTCTGTTCATGGGTGGAGTAACATGAGAGGTGAAGGAGGAGAGTGGGGAGATGGCTGGAGAGGAGGAGAAATGCAGGCCACTGAAATGGGCTTTTGTAACCCAGCCAGCCGAGGAAAGAAGCCATGGAAGTGGATAGGGCCGCCTCTCCCCATCTACACTCCACTGCACATTTTCATCCGGAAAAAAGAAAGAGTTGGAAGAGAAGTAGACAAAATGAAGGAGTGATGGAATATGGCGGTGAGGAAGGGCCACTTAAAGGATGTGACCTCTAAGAGATGAAACACAAGCTAGAATCCTGTATGCACACTTGTGTTCCAACTATAGCACTTTAATGTGTGGTGTCGCGGCTGCCACTGCTAATGTGGTCCAAAGCCTTAGTACATCAGTAATTAAATATAAGCAGGAACCTGAGTTGTGTACTTGAAGGACAGCAAAATTCTAGTGTGCATTAATGTCCACCTAGCCAAACTTTTCATTCCTACAATTCCAGAAATCATTAGTCAGGCTACCAAGAAAATAAAAAACCCTCGACTGTAAAGACATGCCGATGTTCCAATTACGTCCAGGAATTTCTATGAACATTTAGTGTTTGTGATATGTAAAAAGTGTAATGCTTTTTTGTGTTTCACAGCATATTATTATTAGCTAACTATAGCCATAGCTAACATTTAACAACTTTCGTATTCACATCAACGGTTAATGAATGAAAACTCACGGTGACATCATAGTGTGTTTGGGTTGTAACTGTACTGACATACTGATACTGTTCTTAATGACATGTACAAGCCAGCTACCAGTATCTCAAACACAAGTTCACCATTGGGAACCTAGCTTCAAACTCATAAACCTTCCCCCCCCTTTACAAACACACTGTAAAAACAGACACCAAAATTAGTCTTCAAGTTTCTCTCGTTTCAGCCTTTGCTTAGCGTCTGTTTTTATTTCTGCTTTTCTTTTTTCTTCCTTTCTTTTCTTGGCAGTGTGAAGCAGCGTCCTCTCTCAGCCCTGAGGTCATGTGTTTACCCACTGTGGTGACCCACCCATTTTCTCCTGCCTCACCTCACTCTGACACACACACACACACACACACACACACACACACACAGCTCTGCACAGCTCCTATTCAAAGTGTATACACATCCCCACGTTTAACTACACATACACACATCTCCACATTTAACTACACAGTCACACACACATACACGAGGTGTATGTGTAAGAGAGGTGTATCCTGAAGCATTTCATTCAGACACCCCAAGAGATCAAAGATTCTGCTCCTACTCTAAGACCCACATACAATTCAATCATAATCAGAATTATTAATTATGTTGTCCTGATAATAGGAACCATTTGTGATCTTAATGAACAAAAGTCTTCGGATTCAAGAGACGTGGCTAGAAGTGAACAGCGAATTAAAAGCATCTGCCACGTGGACTCTTGTGTCGGACATTACCAGACAGAAAACCAAGATCGTCACTAACAACGAATACAACGCTGCTACAACGGATAAATCACTAGAGACGTGACCAGTCATCCCAGACACATGCATCATACAGGGAACGAGCTCCTTCATGTCAGCACTGGCCTGACGGAGACGTGAAGAAGTCACACACCAGTACCTTCACTGCCATCTTAACTATCCTCATTTTACAACACGAAGAACAACTCAGCGGCTGTGTGTGACAGATCCAGATCGCGTCCAGATCTTAACTGTTTCTAGTCAGACCACATGATTTGTTTCAAACCCTAACCCTTCCTGCACAGCCATGCAGCTGGACATGCTTCTTGTTCTGCTGTCCTCTCTTCCCCTTCCTGTTGAACGGGCCCTCCCTTTGAATAGTCAAATATTCAGTGCATCAAGCACAGCAGCGATTTAACCAGGAAATACGGACACCATGCAAAGTTGCTCTGCACTCATGTAAATGAGAACACGGCTGAATAAACCTCACTAGAACACATGGATGCTTGGTGCACCGTTACCAGTGACTCTCCGTGCAACTGGACCCTGTGCTCAACTGTGAGCACATATTTTAAAAGAAGCACAAAAGAAACGAGAGGCTATTTTATTCCGTTTTTCCGGCTATTCTGTGGAAGCTTTCGTTTTCTTTCTAACATATGCTCATTAAAACAGTACCAGCCCCAGGAATCAAATATTCAGCAGAAGTAGTTTGAATGAAGATCATATGCAACATTGTTCAGTAAATCTCTATGCAGTACATTAAGAAGGGAGAGGACTTGTTCTCATCAATGTGATAAATATGGGGGGTCCAGACCCAGATTTCTGTGTAAAGTTGATTCTTGACCTAATATAAAATAAATCAAATACCTTAAAATTATGATGTGTTGTTTTAGACAACAAACCAATGTGTCTTTACAATTATATGATTTTGTTTAACAATGTTTAAAGGCAGAGGCGGCATGGTGGTGTGGTGGTTAGCACTGTCGCCTCACAGCAAGGCGGTCTGGGTTCGATTCTCGGTCTGGGCTGCTCTGTGTGGAGTTTGCATGTTCTCCCTGTGCCTGTGTGGGTTTTTCTCCGGGTACTCGGTTTCCTCCCACAGTCCAGAGACAGGGATCCTAGGTTGATTGGTCACTCTAGATTGCCCGTAGGTGTAGGTGTAGGTGTGTGTGTGTGTGTGCGTGTTGGCCATGTGGTGGACTGGCGAACTGCCCATGGTGTACCCTGCCTTCGCCCGGAGATGCTGGGATTGGCTCCAGCCCCCCCGTGACCCCGACTAGCGGGAATAAGCGGTACGGATAATGAATGAATGAATGAATGTTTAAAGGCCTGAACAATGTCTGACCTCTCTCTGCATTCAAGGTATGACCTTCGGGGATATAAAGTAACCATTCTCTTGAGCATTCTTATTCATCCTGTTTATACAGGTTACAACTCAAATGTAAATGTAAATAAGTCAGTTTAGAATTCAAAAATATTCTTGCAGCATACCCAACATTCTTTAACTTTCTTAGTTCTCTAGAGGGAAAATATCTAGCATAACTCTTAAACACTGTTAACACACAGAACCCCAAGTAGCAGAAACTAGAGAGTGACTGGACATCTCCAAAGACTGAAAGAGAAAATGGAAAATAAGGTGGATGTCCTCTTTGCTCCGGGAGGAAACGGGTCACGTTTCCTTCTCTTTATCCCAGACAATGGCCACAGGGTAAGAGACAACAGGGGGGACATCCTTGCAGGACAAAAAAATTGACATACCTGGTAAAACTGTAAGGTGTAGATTGAGGGACATGATTTTTTCATAGATTGACTATTTAGGCATAGACAAACATCGGCAAAGGCTAAGGGTAGAACAAGGGGAGCTCACTCCTAGATCTGAGTAAATCTGGTGACTTTATCCTGGAAATGGAGATGGTGGGCCCCACAGCTACATACGCCTGCAGCCCGATGGAAAAAAGTGTGAGTGGAACCAAGGGAGATGTTTGAATAAACAGAGAGGGTGGCGTGAGTCACATAACACAAAGAGTGAGGTGGAGAGAGAGAGAGAGAGAGAGAGGGAGACGTGGAGAGAGAGGGAGATGGAGAGAGAACTCCCAGCTCACAAATCTTCCCACCTAGACTCAAGACTGCAGGAAACGGAGCCCAAAGGCAGGCTTGTATTGATCAAGCAATTTGAGCAGAAACGAGAGGCACCTCATAAAGAGGAATGTGGCAGTATGCTTCAGCAAAAGCATTGCCAGGGGGGCACACACACTGTGGCCTTGGCATCCTGGAGATGTGCGGGAGTGACATCAGTGGAGACCAAGTCATGCATTCACTCCTAGAAAACTTTGTGTATTGGCACCCCGAGAATAATTTGGATGGAGACAAAGTGCAGAGTGCTGAAAGTTAAGCATTAGGTTGAGTTTGATGAGTCACTAAAAAACATTAAAACCTTTCATTGTAAAAAGAACAACATAATACTCAACATTCCCCTGACAAGTTGGCAAGTCTAATAGAAAAGAAATAAAGGTATCAAAAGTTGCATTCAGACCCTGGAGCCTCTGTGATGAAATGGTATCCATCAGGAAAATGAATGACAGTAAGAATCACAAAACAGCACCAAGCCTCAGCATAGATCATCGCCTCCTGTGTGGAATTTCGAAACTAGACTGGAATGCTTCATATACCGCATTTCTGTTCGGTACAGTTGCTGGGCAACTGCATTTTCTGAACACTATGGAAGAAGGGCTGGAGTCTGTGGCTCACACAGATGACCGTTTTCACCTCTTCTGAGGTGGCCACGATTACTGGAGATCAACTAATGAAGACGTAGAAACTTTTGAATTGAAAGTCAATCTTTATATCATACACATTTGATTTTATATCTAACACACTTGAGTGCTAAGTGAAAGTAATAGATATTATAAAACTATTATAATAGTATACATATATTATACTATATTAATGTATTATATAAATAATAACTGCATTTTAAAAAGAGTAAAGAAGAACTTTAATTAGTGCAACACATTGAGTTCTATGTTGGGAAATGTTGCTGAATCCGTGCACCAGTAAGAAGTATACGTCTCTGGCTTCTGCTGTGATCAAACCACCAATACCAACACTTCACCATAGCCCAGGTGTACAAATCCTCATATGGTCACCTTACAACTGAGGACCCTCATGCACGGCCAGAGTTGAAACTTTTTATGCACCCTTAATTACAGTTTAATTGTAGTTTGCGGGACATATTGTGCAAGCGTATTTATTACTTTATTTATCCATTTGGATAAATACTTTGGACAAAAGTTTAATTCAACTTTGAAATCGGGTTTTAATCAAGATTTTTTAAGGGAAATGTGCAGGCCATATGCTGAAAGTTCAATACTACAGTGTGTACGGCCTACATGCTACACCTGTCTCCACCTGTCTGCTTGTATTTTTTATATCAATTATTTGAGATGGCACCCATGCATCAAACACCATTTATCGCAGAGATTGAAACCAAGAACTCGTTATGATCTACCAACTGATCTACCAATTTTTTTTTTTTACTGTGATCAAAAATGATCTCTCACACAAATTCTAAGATCATTATTCCCCTTTGACCAAAACAAAAACTCAATCAAGATCATTCTGAAAACACTGGAATATTAACGCAAGCATGTCTACTTGGAAGAAAAAAACAACTTTCTAACACCCGATGTAATTAATCAAACTCATTGGAACCCACCTTTTGATCCACGATGGAGCAGGCGATCTGTTTGACGTAGGCCAGATCTGCTGTCTGAGGCAGAAGCACAGACTCCCTGGTCAGGCCTATCTGGATGATGAAGGAGACACCAGCTGGTGTGGGAGGCATTGGAAACGTATTGGAAGTGCCACTAGACCCCTGGGATACCACTGTGTCCATAGAAAGGAACCCTGCCGTGTGAGTAGCGGGCAGGGAAACCTGGGTGGCATTCTGTATCACCACTGACCCGGGGGGAAACGGCCCAGCTGCCGGAAAAAACACCTGGGACAGTGGTCCTGAAGGCATAGCAGGGCTGCCATTGGCCATCCTGAAGAGTTAAAAGAAGTTGGGGTGTGAGGGAGGATGAAGTTTACACATATACCAGCACTGCTCACTCACGCATAAACTGCTGCAGTCCACTGTGTATATTCTAGGAGGTCCGAGGAGATCCAGGAAGTGCAACTTCTCGCTTCTTTTGTTCTCTTTGCGTCACAAAACGCTACTCTTCACATTTCCAAGAGTGTGCAGGTGAGACAAAAAAAGGCAAACTGATCTCCGCTTTCAGGCAGAAAGCCTGCTCCCTCCGCCTCAGTCTCCTCAGACTCCTGTTCTTCCTGTCTTCCTCTTCCAAAGCTGCTCTGAAAAGAAGAAAGTCCAAACTTCAACAGGAAACACACCACAGGGGGAGTGGGGGGGGGGAGAAAATAAGACAAGAAAGATTAAAAAAAAAAAGTTTGGATCTCCAGGCTTGTTCATACAAGATGGCCTCCAAGTGCAAGAAATAGTGAAGGCAAGAGAGACCGCCTGGTTACGCTCGCTCTGCAAGTCAAGCTGTACTTCAGCTTCTTGTCGAGTTGAGCTAAACTGAATACACTCTGCCTGAGAGAATTCAAGACACTCCCTCTTGCCTTGTCTCCACCTCCGACTGTCTGAACTTGCCTAACCTGAGAAGGAAGTTAAATGACCGACAGAGCTCTCAGCCAATCAGATGCCGGAGGAGCTGTAAAGCAGTATTTCTTGTTCTCAAAGCCCTTGCTGCTCTTCCCCCTTTCCCTTGTGCTTTTCACTCCCCCACCCTGGAACACGCTTGCCTTCCATGTTTTGCTCAGAGGCAAGACTGTAGTTCATTCTCTTTACCTCTTTCACAAACCATCCCCCTAATAATATTCTCTTTCCAACCCCACTCTCATTTGTCGGCCCTGTATGTGTTTACACAGGCGGTTAAAGTAACCATCATGGAGAAAAGGAAACAGAAAGAATGCGGCTTTGTAAAACACCATGGAGAACAGTTGCCTGATAGTGAAAAGTATATTAAGTTTATATCTTTTTTGCAACACACTTAAAAGGTTTCCCATAGCTAAAGTATGGGACAGAAGGTAGATTATGTGAGAGGCTAAGTGAATTTGCCTTGGTATTGTTATCCAGCACACAAAACAAAGTCCTACTGCTGCTTTCAGACTTAAACTGTACAACTGTTTTCTTGTTTGTTTTTTAACACATTTCAGTTAACTCTAAACTGACCACATTTTTTTCAAAAGAAATGTGGTTTAATAGAACTAACTGTTGTCTAACCTTTAACATGACTGTCTACATACACTGGTAGGGTCTGTAAACACATTGTACAGACCTAATCTGATTATACAGGGACTGGACAGTTCAGAAATTAGCCATATATTTAAACATCTGAATATCTGGATTATGATTAAAAATTTGAAAAGCTGCAAATCTCTTATGTACTGGAAAAAGCCATTACACATCAGTAACGCCATGATCTTTTCCAAGTGTTCAAGTATAAAGGACAAAGACTTTGAATTGTATATACAAAACCATGTTTAATTGTTTTCTTTCTAAATAACAAAACAGAAGACCTGCATAGTAAATAAAATCAATCAATCAAAAACAAAAAAAAAAACAGAAATATGTCATTGTATAATTTGATACAAGCTATAATGCAATTCAAAAATATATATAACAAAACAAAATAAATAAAAAGCAGGTCTTTTATCCCTTAGAGTTAGAGAATAATGTTTGAATGCAGCTTAATATGATGCACTACATATCACACAGTGATAAACTGCCATAAAACCAAACCAAACCCCCCCATCCAGAAAGCAGAGTCCTTCAGCTTTTGCCTTGGACTCACGTTTTTTCCCCTTTGACATTCAGCTTTATCACCCCATAGCTGTACAATGCTTTTCTCAATCACAAATACATCCTAAGGCTAAAAAAAATCACTCATGATACTATTGTCATCTTACACTAGAATACTCTTATCATAATTATTCTAATAAAAAAAAAATGAAGAAAATAAGGATGGCGTTTGCAAATTGGCACATTTATCAAATGGCAACTACCTTTTGTAATCTTTTCTTTACCACTCTTATTGATGAATCTTCACTTGGTAAGGAATGCGATTACGTTTGTAGCAGTTGAAAGGCTGGTCTGGGTTTCAAGGTACAGAATTAGGGGCTATAGAAACGATACACATCCATGCAGTCTGCAGTGTGTGGGAGAGAACCGGACAGTAACAGAACTGGATGCAAACTGCGCGGTCCGTGTTGATTTGCGCATGTAGTGTGTCATGAAGGCGATCTGTTAGTGTGCAGTAACGTTACCTTCATCATCTGGATGCAGTTTTCTGTTTAATATATGTTGACTGGACAATGTAACTCCCACCATCAATATGCACTACAGTCACTATAGACATTATTACCATTGTACCCACACCAAGCAGTTTTTTTTTTTATTCATCATATACAAGATCAAAAGCTTGAGCTTAATATTTCCCCCAAAAGTCATGAAAGGTCAGAAGTTCAGTCTCTGTTGGCCAGGAGCGTTGGCTCAGTGGCGCCAGTCTCCCCGGGACTGTGACTGACGCTCGTGGAATCTGCTCTTTGCAGTGTTTGTGTGGCTATTCCTCTTCTACCATTGAAAAACAGAACCACTCAAAGTTAAAAACGTTTGGCCAGCAATGTGGAAGTCAACACCTGTTGCTCTGAGCTGCTCACTCTCAGGCTAAAGGTACTGCGTGCCAAAATCTGATTACCCCCTGCCCCAAAATTTCCATCTCTCCTAGTGTTTCTCATCACAGGGAGAACAATGAGACACAGGTCACTGCCTGATCTGTTCTTCCGGGGAAAGACATGCAACTCGCCACAGCCGAGCACCTGGACACATACGAGCCCTCGACTCAAACTGTGCTCATCAGTCTCACGGACTGATAAATGTATCTGCCTCCGAGAACCTTTTTCTTGTTTGTTTGTTTTTGTTTTTTTGTTAAATAAAGTGAATGATTCCATTTCCTTATTACCCTGTTCCAATATCAGTATTCTCCAGTGTGCCCACGGCAACCCTGGTATGATTTGGTTCCCTCACTTAAGTATACTCAAACACATTTATATATATTAAAAAAACACACACAACAACATTGCACCAGTCGATGTTCTGAAACCCAGCTGTCATTCTGAAGTGGCAGAAAAGTGAGCAAAGGCAGGTTTATAGTAGGAGTCCTTCTCCTCCAAGAACACCTCCAACTCTTCCATGTATACCAAGAGTTCCCTGATTCAGAAGTGGTTAGCACCAAGATTTTTGTGGTTAGCAAAGATTTTGGACACAGCAGGCTATTTACAGCACATACTTCGGGCAGTGTCTTATATACATCATTTATTTCCCTACACCTGGTGAGCCAACAGGTGCTTGCTCTGGAAAGTTCTTTCACTTACTGATACAAAACACGGGAGTCACTCACCAACTGAACACTACAGATCATGTGACCACCAGTGTGGATATGAATGGTAATGATGTAAACCCCCCCCCCCCTGCAATCATACATACGTACACACGTTCATACATGCATGCATGTGCTTCATGCACACATACATGCGAGGACACAAGCACAGCAAAATGTGAGCTGCAGGCTGTAGTGGATGAGAAGGAGATGGAGAACGCTGAACCTCTAATGCTTTGTGTGCGTAGTGAAACCAGCTGTGAATTTTCACTGTACATGTGGAAAACAAATTCGCTACCTGTCTTTGGAATGAAACGCATCGTTTGCCCATATAACTAGGCAAAAGATGTATGTAGGAATATTAACTTACAAATAAGGACCTTAAAATCTGTGTTACATTGTGCAACTTAAGAGGCGTCCTATTGGTCATGGGCAGTAAATGCCCATTACAAATCTGGCATCAGAATGGAAATGATTATATTAGCATGAGGCGGTGTGTCCATCTGTCAGCAGTGGACCAGCATCCCTACGTGCTAAAGAGTTCGGCATAGAAAAAGGCAATGCAATTGTGACCAATGAAATCTAAACAAGTAGCAAAAGCATTAGTATTCCAAAACGGTATGAAGGAAAGGAAGGAATTATGTGCAGTGAAGTTCAATGCCTCTTACACAGGCAGTGATATGCTGTTTCTGCCATGTGTGTGTAATGTGTGTGATTAGGAAAATTGGCTTCGAGTTTCTCAGTTGTGGTCTAGTAGTGGAGGTGTGTCCCCTGGGGAAGAAGAGAACACATGTAGAAGGGAGGGGAAGAGAGGAACAGAGGGAAGGGTGTAACTCTACTGTCAGTATTTGTACAGTCCATTTACATGCAAACATCTCAAACATGACAATCCTTTATCCTCATTACATACACATACGTCTTTTTAAGCACCCTGTGCATTTCGGGAAGCCTTAGTGCTAACCAGTGAAGATGAGGCGAAGCGTTCAGACGAAGATCTTGGCGAGGGCGTCGGCTCCTGCGCTGGCGATGAAGGGTTGGGCCGGGTGGAACGCAACGTCGTGGATGGCCTCGTCGTGCTTCTTCCGGTGGGCCGTGATCTCCTGCACACACGTCCGATTATCCAGCATCCACAAACGAACAGAGCAGTCGTGACCTGAGGGGTGGAGAGAAAAGAAGAAATGCAACGTGGGAAAGATACACTGAGCCAATTTGTATGTGGGTGGACATGTGGGGGAAAGACGGAGAGGACAGTGTTACCCTGGGAGTGAGGGTGTGGCTAACCTTATTTTGACTTTATTTTCTTTAGGAAACTGGTATAGCAGTATTCATTTCAGGACTTTACAAATTAATCTATTTAATGATAAATAATAAGTAATAATCCACTATTACTAACATCTAAGGCCTTTCTGTTATCAATGATTCTTAAACTCAAATGAAAGTGGTTGTTGAAACATGGTGGATATTTGCTCTGCTGTACTGTAATGTGTGTTTTAGGATCCTGGAACTCATAATAGATATTTGAACCAGTTAAAGGGAAAGGGGGGATGGGTGTGTAAATGCATGTGTGTTTGTGTACGCACTGCCAGAGATGAGGTAAGTGCCCTTAGGGTCCGTGGTGAGGCAGGTTACTGCATCTAAGTGAGCCACCATAGAGTGAATCACTTTCCCTGTAGCAAAGGAAGACAAAAGAGAGTGTGAATAAACTAATTGTTGTCCAGCATTGCATTTGTGGTAAAAATATTTTACACAGAGCCATTGGATGCAACAACAAAGAATGTTAAAATCATCCTTAAAATAATGACATATAGCTACGGTTATAAAATACTGACATATGGCTAGAATTATGAAATACTGATCTACAGAGTGAGAGTTATAAAATACATGGGAATGACTGAGAATGTTTCTTCTATAAGTGTTTTAAAAATGTTGATAAGTTTAAACCCTTAAATTTCCACTTTACATTGTTCAATCCGTACAGAACCAAATGTACAAAAAACAAATCTCATAGGGTTTGCCATTGCAAGGTTACCACAAAGGAAACCACTGCTCTCTAATGAGAAAATTAGGTCACTTCACACTAACATACCAACACCTAAACCCAGTGCTGGCAGGCGTATAATGGCGGAGGGATGGTAATCCTGGAAGGAGTATATTGGTAGAAAGAGTGTAATGCTGAAGGGTGGAGAACACTGGAGTGAGTATAATGGTGCAGGGAATCTACTGGTGGTTCTTCCTCCTCCACCTTAACACCTGCTGCTTTACTGCTTATCACCCTACAGACCCTGCCTAAATACCCCACCTTAATACCCTTCAGACTGTACCAACTACCTCAGGGGGACTATATGACGCCAGGTGGATCAAACTGTAACCAAAAAAACTTAAGAAAATGGAACATAGCCTTATGAAAGGGGGAGGGGCTTGTTCCATTTTATCAAACTCATACCAAACCATCTTGTCCAAACTGTGATGTGAATTTAACCATAATTTCTGAGTGCGGTTATTCCCATCACCTACACACGTTCTTCATTAGGGGGTTTCAGTCTGATCTCTTCACTGGAAGAGTTTTTGTTTTGTTTTTTAATGAAGGCCAGTTATGTTGGCCAAAGTTACTTTCTACTTAAGTTAGATTATTATTACATTTAGAATTAGATTATACAGATTATATTTTAATCTTACATGGCTGTCTATTTTTCTTCAACTGTCCTTTTATTATTATTCCTTTTTTACCCTCGAAACCTCAATTGTTTCTACAGCTCTAGTTTTGAAAAGAGATAAGATATTTCCCTTTTATCTTGCAATATTACCAAGGTTTAGCAGAGTTACCCTTTTTCTTATAAATTGAACACCTCAGAAATATATTTTTTAAGGTTCCACTGTGAGTGCTGATAATGGCAGGAATTAAGTGTTTTTTTTTCTTGTCTGTTTACAGTCAAATAAGATTTGGCAAATAATGAATATTCCTACACAAACGCATCTATACTCGAATATCTCGCTTCTCTCTTATACATGCACATCTTATACGTACAACGTTTAGAAAACAAAAACAGCCAAAAAACGAATTTAAAAGTGGCGGCTTGTTTGGTGCTCAGGTGGCTGATTACTTACGTTACGTTAAGATTACGTTACATTAAGATTATGTTATGAAGACTTTGTAAGTTCAGTCTACAAAAGGAAAGATGGAGAGAGGCATGTATGCCCGTGCAGGGGGCGTTCCCCAAGAAGTATTCTGGGCCCTCTGTTTTTTCATTTATATGTTTTAAATTATTTAACTTCATGTAACTTTTGTATGCAAATGATTCTACAAGTTAATTTTCTCATAAAGAGTGTTGGAGAATGTACTCCAAGTGAAGAACTTTCAAGTGTAGGTGGGTGTCAGAGCATTGTCACTTTATTGGTGCACGTTATTCATTAAATCCCCCCTTTTCCCCCGAGATTGCCGCGATGGCTTCTTTCATTTTTTTTGCACTCCCTTGCCTGTCAGATTATAGTTATTCTACTAGAAGAACCATAGATTTGGTTCCAACTGGTTCTAAAAGTAGAGTAGGGACCTGCAATTCTGTAGAACCATTTGCCAAGATGTTGTACAAATGATTGACAGTACACAATGTTTTAAAAATACTGTTAATAAATTGATAAAGGAGGCAGACAAAGACAATAATTACATGGATATGTTATGAATGATTTTGCAAATATGTTGTGAAAACTTTTATTATATCACGTTTGCAATTTTTCATGTGCTGTCTAATATGGGATTTGGTATTGAATAAGGGACCACATGTAAATACGTCTTGGGACTTTGTGGGTTATAGTGACTGTTACTGTTTCTATTACAAGCACCACATGGTATGCAGTGTGCATATTGTTTGTGTAAAATATGAAATGGTGTATATTAAATCAAATGGAAATGATGCAGTTGAAATATGGCAACAATAAAGCTACACGTATTTAAAATATGGATTATATTGCAATAAGTTAAATCCCATTAGTAATTCCGTTGAGATGATTTGTTTAAAGTCTTCTGTGATACTAATTTTGCATTAATTCATTACTGTGATCATGACTGACAAACTAGATATTGTGAAGCCCCCACACCCACCTGTCTTGTTGTCCATGAAACGGATAGTGCGGTTCTCATGTGCAGTAATAGAGATGGGTTGGGAGGGATGGCTGACCACGCGGTTAATCAGATCACTGCCTGCAGAGGAGACACACACACACACACACTACATCAGGGCCAACGTGCACACACTTTTCATTCTGCAGGATATCAAACAGTTGGTTGTTCACTTTGCTATACACACACAAAGCACTGCCTGTAAGACCAAACCTTCTTCATGAAACATTTATAACACATGTCGTAAAGGAAAAAAGATGCATTGTTCTCCTACTCTGCTTATATGTCTTATATGGATCTCGTGCCCTACATACACTGTTGAAAATGTACTTCTAAAATCACAGCGGACAGTGTTGTCACCAGGCCAATGATCAGATTTAAAACACAGACGTAGGTACTTCAGCGGTTCAGTGCTGCTCACCGTCCCTGGTCTGCGTCTCTAGGACCATGATGCTCTGCTCCGTGTTGAGGTCGTAGAGGACCGTCTCGCCTCTGTCGAAAGACACCACCGCCTGGGAAAGGTCAGCATTCCCAAAGGCAATGGAGGTTGGTGTGCCGTGCTCTAAAACACACCACACCTCGCGTTTAGTCAGATTGCCAGGTATGTTAATTATGAAAAATAAGTGCATATATTACAATGCAGTGCGTGGTAGCACTATCCTGGATTAACAGCCTTCAACAAGATAACTAATAATCACAGGGAATAAAAACACACTTTACTGTCGATCAAATATATATGTAGAACAAGGCGAAATGTTGTGGTGAACAGTTGTAGGTGGTGGGTGGGTGAGTGATTGGTTTGTTTTACTGGCTTCCTTTGCCAGGAGTCTTCTGGTGTATTTTGAGGTTTTGCTCCATTCAAGGTAAACACAGGCTAAATCACAGAGATCTGTGATAGTAAATAGTAATACTCTTTCTTGTATATTATCAATCCGATCTCATATTTTTGCATTTTTCTTTGTGACCATCTATTTCTTTGTGAATCTATTAATTTAACTTAATACATTAAGGATAGTTTTTGTTCCTAGACTAATACAGAACAGTTCAACAAGTCTTACTTGCTGGTGTAGTAATCAACACCAACACCAATCACATGACTTTGTACCCATGGTGTTAAATCGAATAACAGCACATTCTCATAGCGTTTGGACTTGCGTGCGTGATGGGTTTAGATCGGCATTGTGGACTATATAAAACCCGTTTTTTCGAAAGTGCAGAAAAAGACAAGAAACAGAACTCACTTTTCATTTGCTTTTTTTGCGTTTCGTCCTGTCAGTCTTTGTAACAGCAATCCACCAATCGCTGTGTGCCACGGATGGCCAGTTGGCGGATTTATCGCTAATAAGCGGCTTCCCGACTAACACTAGACGCTTTGTTCTTGTTGCACCTGCTGCCCTGACTAGACCTGAGACTACCAGATGTAACATTCCTCCAGCTACGGTTTACATTAGTCCACATTATAAATGTAGTATTGTTCTCTTTTATTTATATGGCACTTTGCAGTCTTATTATAAACACACCAGAGGGGATGGTGGCAAGGAAAAACTCCCTCGAGTGTGCAGAGCAGACTCTAAAGGGAGGGGCCAATCCCAAAGGGAGGAGCTAATTACAAAGGGAGGAGCTAAATCCAAAGGGAGGAGCTAAATCCAAAGACAGCTCCCCCTCATTTAGGTGCCACTGACCACTACAGCCCACCTACCTCCATGCACATAGAAATGGGTTTTTCCCCTCCTCATCTTAATAAAGCATGAGGTAAACTTCTCTCTCTCTCTCTCTCTCTCACACACACACACACACACCTTTCTCTTTGTTGAAGACAGATATGCAGGGCGTGGAGCTCTGTGGATCCCAGATGCGTACTGTTCCGTCTGCTGAGCAGGACGCCAGGCGTTTTAGGGCAGCAGAATAGGCCAGATCCCAAACCGAGTCCTCGTGTCCCAACAACACACTGCTCTCAACACCAGGGTCTGTCGTACACACACAGACTGAATGTCTACCAGGCATATGAAAGGAAGTGGGTCGTTAACAAAAACACACCTAAAGCACCCTCTACTGGTAGAGGATACAAAGAACAGTACTCATAAGGTCTTAGGCAGTAAACAACACACACAAATCTTATAAAGCTGCTATAACTGGGCTTCCAGTATTCGTAGTGTGAAAATAAGCACTATGGACATTTGAATGGACAGGTGGTGGTTTACAAGTCATTTCAAATGTCAGGTGTAAGTCCTGTCCTGAGTTCCATGGTCTTAGGTCATAGAACGAAGAGGCACACAGCCAAGCTGGAGTGGTAATTACCGACGCACCAGCCTCTAGAACACCGTTTCTGTTGTTAGTAAAGAATATAGAGGAAGGTATGCATTCCTGCTACTTGCCATAGTTGTCATAAGGGTCCACATTAAGATCGGGAATTTTCCAACCACGCACGCTTCCATCCAGACCACCGCTGAAGCAGGTCTCCCCATCCTCCCCCATGGCTAGAGAGAGGACTGCTCCACTACACACACACACACACACACACACGTTTCTATTACTACACTCATGAACACTTAATGTAAGTGTCTCTGCTACGCTAACGCTAACACAACCCTAGCCCTGATTCCATCACTCACCTGTGGGCTCGGAACGTGTAAATAGGCTCAACGTCCAGCGCTGCATTCCTTGCAATGACAAGAAAACAGAAAAGGTTAAAGGTAATTTCCAAGAGGTCTTGCCTTGGGAAGGAGTTTTCAATAGAACCAGAATCCAGTTTAAAATGTCATGAATGGTAAAAGACAAATGAAAAAACACCAAGTGTCAAAAGTGGCGACTATTATTTTAACAATTAAGTTAAAAGAGCTGGGATGGCCTGATTTTCAAGCCTCATAGATGGTTATAGAGACGATCCTAAATTCCTTTTCCCCCCAATATCGACAGGCTAATTAAATAAATGTTGCACGCCCCCATCAGATCTCTTAGCTGACATATGCAATGAGTTTGTCAACAGAAAAATACTTTCCATTTTAGACAGTGCAATCACGGTCCATAGTGAGGCAACAGTCACCATGACACCGTTCTTTCCAATTAATCATTAAAGACTTAATAAAGTGTTTTGTCAACACTGTCTCTTCCAATCCTCATTATGCTCAAATTATTCATTAATCTTGCTATCAAATAACATTTTAGACATTATCAGTCACTTCAACAAGGAAACTACCCACAAAGTCTTTAAAAATCTGTCATCTTGCCTCTCCTGAAGTAAAGTAATCTCGACCGCTCCATTTTCAGCAATTAGAGACCAATTTCAAATATTCCCTTCCTAGGCAAAAGCATTCAACGGGTGGTATCCAATTCCAATAGATTATTTCACTTCCAATATCTTAAATGAGGTATGTCTGTCTGGCTTCCTGACTCTCCATAGCACAGAAACAGCATTTAAAAAAGGATTTTTCAAGATACACGTCTGTAATAGAGTTGTTTTCTTTTGAAGATCTTGGCACTCTTTCTGATACACTTGACCACAGAAGTCTAATTTAAAGGGCTACAAAACCGAGTTGACTTTTCCAGCTCTGTGAATGTTCTGTTGTTCTTGGAACGTGTTCAACCAAACCTCTTGACCTTTTCTGTACAGTAGCCTGTATAGCAGACTTCACTGTCACAAAATAAGCGCTGTTTGCATATTAGGTGGACAAACTAGACTGAACTCCCAGTGGCATGATTCCATGTTGCAGTCAACAGGAGGTCGTGGAGTGAGCGCTCACTTTTTAGAGTGCATGGCCTTGTTCAAGTTCCAAAGCTTCAGCGTGCCGTCCTCGGACGCCGTCAGTAGCACAGCCTGACTGGGGTGAAAGGTCAACGCTCGGATAGCATCAAAGTGGCTACGTAGTGTAAAGCGTGGATTCCAGGTCTTCTTGAACTCCTCTCGACTGTCCTGCAGCTGTAAGAGACAGAGGGACACACACAGGAAAAAGAGAACTTACTGTACAGTTTACAAACACTGTTCACCCAAAATTATTTTGAAAATGCACCTAAGAGCTGCATGAACACAGAAGCGTGTGCGTGTAGTCATATATTCTTCATAAAGCACGTGCAAAGGGTAATTTCATAAAAAAAAACGAAAGCATGCCAACAGTACTCACATCAATAGTAAGGTCGTTGTCATTAGCAACAGTGAGGTCGGCCAGTTCACCGAGGTTTATGTCCCCTCCTCCGACTGCATCCAGTATGAAGACATCAGAGGAGAACCCCAGAGTGCCCCCTACAGCGCAGGAAGAGCGTAGAATTACAGAGAGGACTGGCATCAGGATTCCACTGTGTCTACGTGGTGGACAGATGAGGTTTATTCACAGAAGCGTGTTTTTAAACTGTCTGCATACTCCTTCATTTAACTATTTGTTTTGCTTATGAGTGTGCTACTTCATCATTAAATCATAATCATCATATAAATTGTCAGGACAAACAGGCAATAACTGTTATTAGCAGGGCTGGACCAGCAGATGGCGCTCACATGCCTTCGGTAAGCGCCACTGATTTTCTGAAGGAAGAAGCTTGTATATGTGCACCTATAAGTAGATGCAGTATATACACATCAACTCCAACCTTATAGGTACATCAGATCATCACCTCTAACCTTAGAGGTCTCCTTTCTAAATGTGATTTATTTCAAGGTGTTTCTGTTATTTTGTCCATGTGTGTAAACTATTAATGCAGTTCGGAAATATTGAGACAGAGGCAACTAGCATGCAGTGAGTTTCTTAAGAGGTTGGTTGCTAAGCGACCTGCACAGGTAGGAGGGGCTTACCTTCACCAGAGCGACACTGGCCCGGGATAGAGGGTGGTGGAGATGGTTTGGGGGGGAAATCTGACATCATGCCTTGCAATTTGTTCCTGCGGTTCTCTGAGTCATTAAAGAAAAAGACAATTCAGTACATATACACACATGGGCAAGACTGCACAATGGCAAACACAAACAACTTGGATAGAAACCCTAGAACCCTTACTCCAACTATCATGTTCTCATGTTGCACTCTTTTCCTTTTTTCTGTTGTTCCCTACATACTGTGATGGAAGGGGGGAGGTGTCAACAGAGCAGGAAGTAACAAACAAAAGAATGGGTGTGGAGGCAGGAGACCAAAAAAACACACACCACCTACAAACTAGCAAACCACTTACAAGCTAGCAAACCACACACCGCCTACAAGCTAGCACAGAACTATTGACAACTAGCATGCAAGAGCATGCAAGCAAATACGCGTACACACACACAAACGCTGTACTGCAGGACATTCATTTGAAAATAAACAATAATTATAAGGTTAAAAACACTAATTCCAGCAGATTAGATGAGTAATATTCGGTTAGCTAGCCATTAATTAGATTAATTACATTAATTACAACAATCTAAAATAAAACCAGACAAGATGCAAGACATCACCAGTCACTGGACATCTCCCCCGGTAACAGTCAAGCCTCGTAAATGTTTATGGAGCCCCCTAAATACAGCTTTGCTTCAGTACATCCTCAGTGTTCAAACGCTCAGCAGGGTCCAGAAGAAAAGGCTTGACCTTTTAACAACGCTCCACATTCTGACCCTGCCGAACGCTGCCGGCGCTAATTACAGGGTGTCTGCTTCAGGTGACGGCGCAGCGTTTCAGCAGGTTTAAGGGCTGCGACCTGCGCTAGTAAAGGGGCCATGTGATGTGTTTGAGACACTGTGTTTATCACTCTGTTTTCAGTTACTGTCACTCTGCATGGCACAGCCTCTCCTGAGTTTTAGATCACGAATAAACACCGTTCCGCTGCCAAATACCATTACGGCCGCCTGGAGGACAGTGGTCTCCCACAGATGTAAAGGTGTTTGGTCAGTGAGGCGTGCTACACACACCGAGCATCAGGGCTCATGTAGCACGCCACACTACCAGGCACAGCCGCACTGGTAATGAAGCTCTTCCATGCAAAACTATTTGCCTGAGTGTCCTGACAGAAAGTCCGTTAATAACTCCTCCCTTCTTAAATAACAATGTGCGTTATTATTATTATACCACTTTAGCCGTCATTCACGCAAACACCCAGGCGGATCGTAAAGATTCACCCATTTACCTATTTATCTGAAACTGTATGCATAAAAAGGACTGTGATGTCCAAACTGATGTTCAGCACTTTAACACCGCAATCGTGTGCAGCTGATCCAACTCTCAGCCTGAACGATACCGGAAGCTACCGGAACGCGTAGGAGTCGTGGAGAAGCGATGTACCCAATTCACGGCCGTCTCCAGACACGCGTGCTTCGCCTGCCCCCTCAGCCTCCTCTCCCGAGCCCAGGAAATCGAACTCGCTGAGCGCATCTTCCGAGTCATCTTCGTCATCTTCATCCTCAGGGTCTAGGTCTGCAGACATGGGCTCACCACCCATCTACACACAAAAGCGCCATTCAGCTGAGTGCTTTACTTTACTTTATTCGTTAGGTAGCAGGTACACATCACTGATTTTTATTTATTTTTTGTTCTTTTAACCTTTCCACGGGACTTCTTATTCTTTCGTGGTCCATCAATGCAATCTGTAGCAATGCCCTGGAAATCATCCTCTTCGTCACTGTCATCTTCGTCATCCTCACAGCTGTGCAGGAAGGGAATCTTATCCAGCACTGAGCCGCCCATCCGCTCTTTAGAACCCTCTTTCCCAGCGTTCCTGTTATTCATACAGTAAAAACACAGGAAGTACTTCACTTTGCTTATTTTTACAGTGGAAGTCAGAAACACATATCTGCACTAACAAAAGAAATGCGCAATCAATAAAGTCACAAACACCAGAGCTGATTCAAACTCGAAACCTATATTCCGCTAAACAGTGTATATGAAAATGTACTTTATTTCACAGAGCTGGTTAGGGACTGAAAAAACGTTTCTTTGAAGACTTATTCCGAGCAAATGATCCATAAGAACATTTTAAATTTGTGAACGCAGACAGACTCCCACCTCTTGATCTGCTCCTCTATCTGGCGTACGAGCAGAGACTCTCCCCCAGCGTGGGGTTCTGGTTCTGGCTCACCCGCCAGAGGCCCGTTCACCTCGGGGCTGCTCCGGCCCAGAAGAGACCTCACCCTTTTAGAACGCATGTCCAGGATGGTGTCTGAGTAACCCACCTCCTCAAGGTACCTGGAAATCGTACCGACACGTTTAGCAACTCCATAAAGTTGACCTGAGTTGACCTGAGTGGGAGGAGAAGGAGGGTACGGACTTGCGCAATAGCTGACGTCCCTCCTTCCAGGACATTTGACTGGGCGGCTCATTGTCCACTTCTCCTGGCCCGTTGGGAACTGAAGGACAAGGAGGGTGTCAGTCACAGATTATATAATCCAGTGACGGAACACTGGGTCAGAATGCTGTACATAAACATAAACATCACTTCATTGTCATTACTAATAGAACAATGACTGTATCCATTAATATGATAATTTAGAGATTATAAAACATTTTAAGACATTTTAAAAGACTTTATTAAGTCTTTAATTTTCTGCGGCATGTTTGTATCTTAATGTAGAAGTGTTACTTGGTTCATTCTCAGTCTCTGACTTCTTCTCTGCTGGGCTCTGATCAGTGCCTGTCTTCAGTTTCTGATATTTGGCTCTAGGGACACAAAACCAAGACCAAAAGAGAGTGAGAGAGAGGACATGAGGGAGAATGAAAGAGAAGAAGAGAATGAGAGATTAAATAAGGGAGAATGAGAGAGAGGAAGAGAGTGAGAGAGACAAAGAATCCTGTAGCATTCATTCAGTAATGTGTATTCTTAAACGTTTTGTAAATGGGAGCTTCATCTAATCTTAATCCTCACAGAATGGGCCAATCTGAGCACATCTCAGCCACAGCAATCTCAGACATCAGGATGTTTGAGTCAAATAAAAACTGGCAAGCATAGGACCTCCACTGAAATGCTGCATTCATGTTCTCTTGTAATTGTGTTTGTTTCTGTATTGTTTTGTAATACAAAAAACACAATAGAGAAAAAAAATACATAATACATGCGAATAAACATTCAAAATATTCAAAAGTGACTGACTACATGAATGCACACTCCACCCTGCACCAACGTAACGCAACGAAAATGCCCTTCCTAGAGTGTAAACACCACTGAAGCATGTGACCAGTGCCACAGCTTGTTTGAGTACACTGGTCACATGATGGCGATACGGGGCTGAGCATGGTGTGATCGAGTGCGTGCGACTGCGCTGAACCGTGCGTACCTCTCTTGCTTAAGAGCATACTCCAACATCTTGATCCGCCTCACCAGATCTTGCTTCATGTTCTCCTGTCCTTTCCTCTCACCCTGCAGAAACGCCACCTGAGCCTGGGACCAGGAGCGTGCGAAAGCAACAAGACATTAAGAACACATGGTATAAATGTCAGAACTAGGACATTAACCCCAGATTAATCCCAGATTAATCCCAGATTAACTTTAGGCTTGGTCCCCCACGAGATTTTTTTTCCCCATTTTCTGATGAGTCAATGCTTGGATACAAAAATCTCTCCACAAATATCAGACAGACCCACTATCATCCATCCCACTATCATACATCTCCATTCAGATCTACCCTAACCACCAGGCTTCTATCGGAGTATGAAGTATGATGTATTAAACCTGGGTGAGAGTCTTCCTCACCTCAGCAATGATGCAGAATCTGTCTGAATGGTGGACAAGATGGAAAAATGGACATATGGAAAAATGCAGTGAGTTTATTTTAACCAGTAAGCATAGAAGAAGCATTCAATTAGTATAATGAAAAGCATTTATTCATATACCATGACAAAAAGACTCATTATTAACTCGACAGGGCAAACAAATAAGTTACTCTACGTCTCTCTGCTAGAAGACACAGTTGAGGCCTAGACCTCATTAGCATGTAACCAATTAGCAGTCCATCGACACACTCCCCTTGACTTGTTGATTTACCTAATTTAATGCAATTCCGGATAGTCTGTCTCCTTATTATAAAGACCTTTTTTCTCATATATTCAACTTTATTAATATATAGCTTTTTCCAATATTAATATACAACCCCTTTTATAGTATGTATAAATAAAATAATAATCTATTCAGAAATCTATTTAAATGCAGACTACTGTATTTACAACTCTTAAGACTATATATTTATACATTATGCAGCCAATTTTTTAAAATGAAACATAATTTTGATTTATATAGCACCCTTCCCATGCTCGGAGTCATTAACTGTTCTGAAAACAAACACAATAAACACCACAACAAAAGACCAGACTAATACACACACAGTGAATAGTATTCACTGGTGCAGTGACAGTCTAGTAAACACAGATGAGACATCAGCATGGTTTCAAATGAGGGCAGGAATGAGGGGTCATGGACAGATATTGGTTCTGAAATCCAATGTTCTGGTGGCAACCACACTGCAGTTCAGGCCCATGAGCCTGCAAAACGCCTCGTTCTGCTGAGGGTACAAGGCGGGGCTCAACAAACCAGCTCACACAGGTCGTCGCTATTGCGGAAAACTTTGAATGTGATCAGAAGCTGCTTGAGCTGAACACAGTAGGGAACAGGTGGTCAGTGAAGACCGTGAGGAAGGTGAGATGCTTTTCCTAGCGTAAGGACACCAACCTTCCTATTCTCTACATGCTGGAGCAAATATTGTACTTCACACACTAGGGCTACTGCTCTGCTTTTAAGTATTGACAAAATTACCCCATTTACATTCTCATCTCGTTACCTGCGGGTGCACGTCACTAGTGCCGTGTCGCGTGTGCTATTGTTTATATTGTAGTATCATATATAGTTTATAGAACAGAATTGTCCCCCCTGAGTTATTATTGCAACTCTACTCTTTTAATTTCTTAAATCTGTATTTATTCTGGAGCTGCTGCGTCAGAAACTTTCTCCCCCGCAGGGATCGATAAAGGAATCTTACATCTAAGTATGCACAGTGTCCGCATCAATAAGTCACTGTCACACTGGCATTTGGGTTACTGATGTTAAAAAAGGCTGCAGCGCGCAAAGAGCATTTTTTACCAGTATTAGAGGAATAAAATGGAGCACACAGCTGTGTCTCTGCCGACTCCCAGCCGTTGGGAGACGTGCTGTGACGAACATGCAGCTCCTTGCTCGTGCTTCCGTTTCATACGTCAGCACACATCAGTTCAGCCCAGCTCTATGGCTCTGCCTACCTGGAAGGTCTAAGCACAACTAGCTGACAAGCATTTAGGGACAAGAGTTGACCTAAAGCCATCCGAGCACAAGCTAACTGTTGAAATCCAAAAAAGACTATAATAACAACCTCTCGGGCCAATGGAGGTTAAAAGGTTATTCAGAGTTATAGTAGAGTGTAATTCAAAGTTATAATAGGGTGTAATTGGAGGTTATAGTAGGTTGTAATTGAAAGTTGTAGTATGGTATAATTCAAAGTTAGAGGAGAGTGTAATTCAAAGTTATAGTAGAATGCAAACACCCAAGTAAGCATGACTTCCTGTGACCAAAAACTGTGTCAAGGACACCTATTCGGTCCTTTATCACACATGTCTCCCTCTCCCCCTTTGAGACACAGACTATCAAGTAGAACAGCCCATCTTTCTGGGACAGAGATGTGTATGTGCGTTAATGTGTGTAAGACCATATGTCCTCAGAGTAGTGAACTACTCTATTTGAAATTCTGTTATGGTGGTTGTGAAGTAGTGGTCTTAATGTTTAGCTGGAGAGCGAGACAGTCGGGTATGATCATTTGTTCTCCGCTTATACGGACTATACAGAGCTGATAAGGTCCTGCGTGTGACTCGTGCTCCACTTCACGGATGATGTGGGTGACTAATGTCACGTTGACTGTATGAGGAAGTACGGTGCAAAAACATTAAAAAAAAAAACTTTCACAAGTCTCAAGCGCCATAGTGGCCATTAAACAGATACAAAAGCGTCAGCAGCAGCACAACGCCCGAGACAGCCGACTTTTACCGAGCTCTACACCTGCTCCTGAAAATGTAGAGCTACCTTTAGCTACAGCTGGAGTTAGCGATTGGTGTGTGTGTGTGGCCGTACTTGTCCAAGGTCCCACGGGCAGTTGTGGGCATACCCCTGGGCAGATCCAGAGGAACAGAAACCGAGCTGGCCTCTTTAATTAGAGCATTAGACTTGAAGGGTTTTAAAAAATGCCTAATTAAAGATTTCCAGAAGTTCTGCTAGTTTGGGACTGGGGTTTCTGTTTCTTTCTATTTTTGTAACTTTGAGCTTCCGTATACAGAATTTTTTTTGCAGCTAGAGCAATGAGCGATCTAAAGCTTTCCGGTCAATGTGTGATAACGAGTGGGTCATTTATCCTCATAACGATCCTAAGGCAAACGTGAAAAATTACCACTGGTTGCTCCATACGTACTGCAATACGTCACCGATGTTTTCAAAAGGCTTTTTTTTTGCTATTTCAAACGCGTTTATCAAATCCCAGTTGTAGTCGAACAGTCACGTGATATCTATACGGCGAATAACGCAGACTACGTTACACAAGGGCTGGTTACAATATTTTGGTTTTGCACGTTACTCCTACAACCTCTTAAAACCAGCACGTCGCGCGGTCCCTTAAGTTATTTGGCGGACTGAGTTGGGATGAAACGGACGCAATTCACCGACGACCTCAGCACAGATTACTCGCAACACAAACGTGAATCTACCAAACTTGTCTCCATTCTCACACAGCGCCAATATTTTAGAAATAATAATTAGAAAGATAGCGAGAACGATTCAAGAGTAGTACAAACCAAAGCGAAGACGGGATACGGGCGGTAGGTGGGCTTTTCAATACCGTATGACGTTTGCGTAATGTTGTCTAGTGCTATTGTAGGTAGATGTTTGTGACTAGGTTACCTCACGGTCTGGCCGCAGGTTAAAAAGGACACTAGTTCTATCTCTCCAGTGTCCGATGTTTCACTCTGTAGGCCTGCTGTCGGGCCTGCGTTGAACACAACCGTCACAGGAACGCCTGTGAACGTTTTCCAACAAGTACGAACAAGCCGCCGAGGTCAATATCTCAATATCTATATTGAGAAATATCTGTGGTGTAGAGGACAGGAAACTTCAAAGATAAAAAAATGAAGACAAAAGTTACCCTAAGTTCATCTCTCTCGGCTTCCCATCGATATTTTTCCGCCTGAAAGCGACCCCATTCATACTGTATGAAATGTAAGATCCCGGGTAGTGAGAGGCCCGTTTCTTCGTCTTGCTGTTCCCGTGGCTGGGAAGATCCAGGCGTCGCCCCGGCGGCTGCTGGTGCCGCCGCAGCCGCTGCTAGGGTAGGCGGACCCAGTACCGTCTTGGGCCCATTCGGATTTCGCGCAGCCCCGCTGCCCGCAATGTTCTGATTTGTTCCACCGCCCATCCCGCCGGACCTTTCCGCCTCCATTTTAGCGCAAGCCGTCGCCAAAGCAAGGAGGAGGAAAAAATAACAGCAGTCAAAAGAATAGGCTAGTCGCTATCCCGTTACTAGCACTCGCTGCCAAAGCCGTCTTCCGTTTTCTTTCTCGCCACTCGAACAGTGATGCTGCCAAATAGTGATCCACTCCCTCCAGGAATCTTAGCAGTGTGGCGTTCCTGCTTTCCATCCATTAGGTGCGCGATTGTGCGCACGAGCGCGCCCCATCAGGACGCTTCCTGCCATATTGTGATATCCGCTAAGCTTCCTGTGCTTGATTATATCCGAAACAGGACGGCTACAATGTAACGGACTCAGTGTGCGGATGGGTAATTATACAGTTAAGCGTAATACGTTGTTTGCGCCAATAAGATGTCTGAGTCGATTTGTATACGCTTGTATACGTGTGCGCATCGTACATTCGATATGAGCCAAAAGCTTCTCAGCTGCGTGTTTTACTTTGCCTGAAAGACGTGCATTTAGAGGCGCAATCGGTAAACGTTTGCAACTAAATTATAATGAATTGTAAAACATTGACTAGAGAGAAATATATTCTGCCGTTGTGTTTATACATGGATGGAATATCCTTACCTATATACTACCGTTTTTAATCATGAGTGAACTCCATGACCAGGGTACCGGTTTGTCCCCGGTTGGTGATCTTAATTTATCAGCAATGCTCCACGTCAAAGCTTTTAATGAGTTTTAAGTTTAGTATTCTTTAACTGTCCACTCTCTATTAGGGGACGAGCAGACTTTGTAATCGGAATGATAATGTATTTATATTATCTGAAATATGTAGTTTATGGGGGATATATGTAAGATGCAATGGGACATCCAGAGTGTTGTAGTGCAGTAGACAGATTTAATGAGCTATATGTCATTTGTAATATATAAATAGTTTTCAAAAGCAAAAACGCTTTCATTTACCACATCTTGTTTTGCTCTGTTTTTAAGCTCTTAGTCATTACATTAGAATCAAATGCCTGTGTATGTTTTCCAGTGAGTCTAGTGACGTTCAGGACATGCCAGGTGATCCAGGGATCCTCAGCTGCCTCCTAAGAAAGACTTTAGAAGCACTGCAAGGATATGAAACTTCCTTCAGCTCTTTCTGTGATGAGCTCTCTTAACAATCGTGTCTGAAGCGGGATTTTTTTATACCCTTAAAAAGAAAACATGAACGTGACTGCCTAACTTCTCACTTGTTGGAAATATATAAGATTTTGGACAGTGTGCGTTCGGAGCGTAATGTCGACACTCAAAAGAACAGCAACACAGATCACTTCGCTTCAAGAACGCACATAAACCACATGGGGTGTCGGTTGCATTATACAAGCGTGAAACCTTCGTAGTCACAATGCGAATCAGTTTTTGCCAGGCTTTGTTAACGGGAGCCATTGTGCTGAACTTGCTGATTCTGTATTATGTGTCTCGGGCCCAGCAGCAGATGATGGAGAAACGGACCGGGCAGGGGAAGGGTTTTAAAAAAGCGTCCCTAACCGCGTCCGGTGTAGTGGCTGCAGGCGGCCTGGCAGGCGGTTTGGCAGTGGCTAACAGAGAGATCAGCACACGGAGTCCCCGTCTGACCGTCTTACTGCGTGAGTTTGAAGACTTCGAGAACTACGTGGGTGATGTTGCGCGGTCGTTTTTACGGCAGAGGCCGGAGGTGCCGTTCCTGGTCGTGTCTGATTCGCTGCCTTACCCTCCGCTGACTCTGCCTGAGAATGTGCGGCTGCTGGTGCTCTCTCCTAGCCCCGACCAGCCCCCCCAAGCGCATCGCCCGGAATTCCACGTGCAGACGGAGTTTGTGCTGCTGGTTCCCGATGGGGTGGAGCTGGACCACGGGCGGCAGCTGGAGAGGCTTGTCCGGGAGCTGGAGGGCGAGGGAGGCGGCCCCGTTCGACTGGTCGCGGCCCCGGTGCTGAGCCGCATGGCTGTCCAGTGTTTGCACCTGCACGTGAACCTGAAGGAATGGACAGCCACGTATTCGGCAGCGCCGCTGGGAAGCAGCGGCAGCGTGTGCACAGCCCTGCAGGGCGACGCCGTCTTCCTCATTCGCACCGAGGACCTGTTTAACCTGTCGGCCCCATTGGCCCGGCCCCTCATGTCTGCGTTGTTTATACAGACGGCACTGCGCGGCTGGAAAGTGAAGCTGCTGGAGGGGACGTCGTTCTCGGCGAGCCACCGCCCCCTCTTCAGCTCGGCGCACAACCAGTGGAAGTCGGACAGTCATCTCAAGGAGACGGCCAGCCAACTTATGCGGAGCTTTGGCCTGAAGCGCTTGGTGTGGCCAGATGGGAGGGACCAGTGGTACGGCTGCAGCAAGGAGACAGTGCGATGCTTTGGCACAGTGCATGACGCCACCCCCGAGTATCTGTACATGGACCGCTGGACTCCACCCTGCTGCTTGCGTGCCCTGCGGGAAACTACAAAGTATGTCATCCACATCCTAGAGGGTTCAGGTGTGCGCTACTGGCTGGAAGGAGGGAGCCTTTTAGGGGCAGCCAGACATCAGGACATCATCCCCTGGGACTATGATGTTGATTTGGGTATCTACCTGGAGGATGTCCCGAAATGTGAATATCTGAAGAACTTGGACTCGGGGTCACTAGTGGATGCTAATGGTTATGTATGGGAGCGGGCGATAGAGGGAGACTTCTACCGCATACAGTACAGCGAGGCCAACCACCTGCATGTGGATCTCTGGCCCTTCTACCCCCGCAACGGCGTCATGACTAAGGATACGTGGACCGAACACAAACAGGACGTGGAGTTCCCCGAGCACTTCCTCCAGCCTGTAGTGCCCATGCCGTTTGCTGGCATCACCGCTTACGGACCCAACAATCACCGCTCGTTCCTGGAGCTCAAATTTGGGGAAGGGGTGATTGAGAACCCTGAGTATCCCAACCCTGCCAAGAAAAGGCTGGATAGAAGTCAGCAGTGAGGCCAGAGCCGCTGCTGAACTTTGGAGTTGTATTTTAAAGGATTCAAACTTGATGTTTGTCTCTGAGTCTTTGCCACAAAAGGCATCGGGGGGTGTTATTACTCTGCTCAGTGGTACAAAATGCTCAGAGCATTTTGAAAATGTTAAGCAGGTACAGAACGGCTGGCGAGTGAATCGTGTGTCCGCAAGTTTGACCATACTGCACAAAGATTGAAGCAAACCAGACAGACGTGCCTGGTTTTAAGTGATCAGAGAGCACTGGAGAGTCGTCTTTCTCTCTGAGCAAGAACAAAGTTTAAGGTGCTTTGTATTACCACATTGGTCAAGCAACAAGGTTAATGTGTACACAGTACAAGTAACAGATTGGTGGTTGTGAATATACTACATTTTAGAAAGCTTTTAACATTTTATCAAATTATTTTTAATGTAGGCCTGTAATAACCAACTGAAAGCTGCTTATTAAACTTGAAGAGAAAAAAAAAAGACAGTTCATAGACGAGTTTGAAGGGCCTGTTTACATGTACTACTGATTTTTGCACATCTTTGTTCATGATTTGATTTTCAAAGTAATTTAATTTGATCTCCCATTTGGGTTACTTAGTACTATGTTACTAAGCAACTAGGTTTTTAATGAAAACCAACAATCCCTAAATATTACTGCTACTGATTGTGCACAAAGCTTTAATTTAAAGATGTCATCATTGCTATTCGTTTTTATATATTTATTTGAAAGGAGTTTAAAGTTATGTGCAATGGAATGTCATGTGATTCTTAGATGTGAAAATTCATAGTTGAATACAAACAAATAGGTTTTCTCATGTGCATTTATATCTCTGTTTCTATAAAGCTGACATTGGTAAAGCATTTGCAAAACATTGTTTTTGTTCCTTTATTTTAGGAACTTATATTGTAGCTTAGATTCATTTGAAGGGAAAGACTGAAATAATAAAAGGTGATAAAAAGAATTCGGGAAGTCAGTCATTTTGCTGCGCAAAATAATAGATTGCAATGTTTCAGGTTTACCAGCAGGTGGGAGCAAAGGCAGGATAATAAAAACATCCATATCTTTCAAATCGCTTTCATGGACTTGAATAGACTGAATGTAGTTAGGAGTACATTTAAATAGTTGATTTGGTATAGTGATATTTCCTCTTCCAACAAAATATTTTGTCATGTGATTCATGTTATTGTAGTTCCCGTTATATAGCTAAGTAGTCAATGTCCATGTCAATGGAAAACATTTCTGAACAAAGGATCCGTTTTTTTTCTCCTTTCCAAAACTGAATAATGCATCAGCGTAACTCAATTACGAGTCTCTATTATTCACCGAACTTGTACGTGGATCACGGGTACGCCTGTCTCACAGGTGGGTTTTTATAGTGTTTGATGTCACTTGCACAATTAGCACAAGGATTCCTTGTGTGTGTGTGTATGAAAGTTGTTCATAAATTACGGACCAATCTGATCTTGCCTTCCCTTGGTATCAGCTTCAGTCTTCTGTTTACATCGCTACATGTTTTTATTGAAAATTTAGATTGCACTGCAATTCAAATTCTTACAGCTGAACTGCCTGGTTGAACACACTGACAAATCAACCACAAAGAAATTAATTACAAAAACAACTTTATTATAAAGAATGTCACAAGCACGTCAATATACTCGACACAAGTCTTCTTTGGCTCTGGCAGCAACACCACTCAAACTTCACACTAGCACAATGAAGTGCTTATAGGAATGATCGTCCTTTGTACCTTGGTATGTACAGGACCTCATTTTAATGACACAAAGAACGACGTGTTGACGTCACCACTCCTACATGGAACGAGGCGATGAGGGGCGTGTCTGAAAGAACAGCCCGGGGATACAATACATAAGACCAAAGAAGGGAATATAATTAAGTGGGAGTGGTAATTTGTCTCTTCTCAGGCATGTTACCAAATTCATGTACTTTAAACAGGTACAATAGGGTCGATCCCTAAACAGAGATGCCTGAACGTGCTTGCGTTTATTCACAATAGAGCAGACAGGTGCAAACCTGAGAAACAACTCTTCGGTGACATCAATTTATCATATGTAAATATATATTCTTGGTACTGCATATCTATGATTGTGAAGGACATTATTATTACAGAACACACATTTCCAGCATGATTCCTGGTGGAATCGAACACCACCAGTGCCTTCATCATACCAACTCCCGCGGAACCTGGCGTGGTTCTTGCACTTTTACCCACAAAGGAAAAGTTCCGTCTCCTCATGTGCATCAGCTTTTTTGCACCAAGCCAAAAACGCTCCTGAAAACCCCACCAAGGCCCTACTGCTGGATGTGCTGAGGAGTGTCACGTCCCCCCACCACCTGTCAATCATGTATGTTTCATTTATAGCAACGTGCGAGATGTCAGTCACTCGTTAGTGGATTCATTTCATGTTTGGTTTTAGTATATATGCCTCGTGTTTGCCTTTTCGTGTTGCTGGTTATTTTGTGTAAGTTGAGTCTTGTTCCTAGTGTCGTTTTTCAGCTTTGTGGAAGAGTGTAGAGTGTATTCTGTGTATTATGTCTTCTAGTTCGTTGCGTGTGAGTTTTGTGACTTTTGTCGGACTGCTCTTTGGATATGGCCATGGACCGTTTATACGACTCGGATTTTGGATATACGAATAATATATCTCGCTCCTCTGTGTTTGTGTCCGCTCCTCTTCCCTCGGAGAGTGTGTGCGCGCGCTGCAGGAAACAGGGTACGCATGCACTCAGACGCTCTGTACTCGTGACATTTCATTTTGGTTTTGTATTTTTGCAAAAAATAAAAGAAAAGAAAAGAAAAAATAAAATATACTAAGCATCTATACACCATGAAGACAAATTTAACCCTTGGCAAATTTAACATTTACACAGACGGTGAAAGAAAATACAAGTTAAAATTTCTTCCAGGTAAAGTTTACAACACCAGCAACACCACTCGCGTGCGTAGACTTACTGTGTTTACCAGTCAAAAGTTTGGACACACCTTGTTTATTTTTGACCATTTTCTACATTTTAGGGGGGACACATGAGTGTAATAACAGCTTATAAAAACAGTTTTTAATGTGTTAAACACATTGTTATGACTGAACGAGGCAGCCACATACAATGATTTTGTGTCAGTCTGGCAGTAATATGCCCACATTTACTGAGCACTTCTAGAGGGAGAGACAAACGTTCTGAAACTTTGCTTCGGATACCTTTAAATAAATATCACTTCATATACAAGCCCTTTGCTTTCACTATTTATATTTGTCTTATAAACACAATTTAAGCATAAGCAATTAATTTTTCCTTAAATGATGCTTTCATTAAAAATCCATACAGGTGTACACAAACTTTTGGCTGGTACATTATAAGGTCTGAATTTAACAGGACAAAATCGAATGCGTGACTTATGCTGCTCCATCTTAGCAGCTATGAAAGAGTCAACATGTCTCCTGTAACATGACGGACAAGATGAACAGGGAGGGGGAAAAGTAACAAAAGTGACACAGTCACGAAAAAAGTAACGGAAGCTGAACGTACAATTAAATTATGTGGTAAGTACAATAACTTTTTAAACCATAAAATCTCATTTAAAAAGGGAAGGATTCAAATACAAAGTTTAAAATATATAAAAGACAAAGCAAGTGTTTACCCAGGAGCACTGAAACCATATACCAATCTGACGTGGAGTCAGTTTTCATCACATGTCTACACTCCAGACACAGATTAAGCCATCGCATTTCCAGTCCAGACATTAAGCCTAGATTTGGATCAAGTTATATTAAAAAATCTTTTGTGCTTTATTTTTGCCCAAGCATGTCTTAATGGTCTAGCCTAAATCCATACCAATGCATTACTGTTTAACATTTAATTTACATTATTCATAGTAGTGGACTTTTTAAACTACAAAAATATGTATTAGTGTGTACTATATTAAGTAGAAGTTATTATATAGTTACTACACTGTAGCAATGGTGTTTCAGGATATATATATTTTTAAATAACAGACCTTGAGATTAAAATAATAGCACCTCAAACAGAAGACAGGTATGGAGTGTTACTTTGTGCTAGTGTAATTACTGAGCATTTTTAATCTTGTAACATTACCATCCCAACAACGGAACATCACTGCAGCATTAACATTCGACTTATTTTTGGCACAGTTCCTATGTGCTTTGGCTCAGAACCCATTTCAGATAAGACAAAAGGTGCTGGAAGAAAAACAGAAGCTCCCCATCACTCGCAAGGAAAATGACCTAAAAAAAAAACTCTTTTGAAAACAAATATCTTGTTTAAAAGTCTTTGGGCAACATTTCATTTACAGTACATTTTAAACAAACATTTCACAAAGGAGCATTTTTTTTTTCATTGAAACCCTTCCCACCAAGTTGCAGAAAAGACTGATTCCACAAAAGAGTGCAGAAACGTATTTGGAATCATATTTTTGGTTACTTTACATGATGGACTCTTTCTCATTGGCGTGTGACCTAACAGCATCCAGTCCCGTGTGAATCTTAATGAGAGGAGATTGTTCAGGCTTGTCCAGTGTCACTTCCCTTAGCTCCACCCCCTCTTTTTTATTAGTGCGATCTGTGAAGTACTGCAGTAGCCCCGCCCCAAACGCATCACCCTCCACGTTAATGACCGTGCAGGTGCGATCCCTAAAAGCAAGAAAAAACGAAAAAACATGGTTTAAAGAATAATAATAACATTCTTTTCTATAGTGTTCTAGTTTTTCCTCCCCCACGATTGCAACATTTCACTTACACGAGCCAGTCCACAGCCAGGATGAGAGAGATATCGTTAGTGGGCAGACCGACGGCCTCCAGGATAATCGCCAGGGTCAGTACACCTCCAGCCGGGATTCCTGCAGCTCCCACACTGGACGCCGTGGCCGTCACTCTGCATAAGGGGAGGGACAAATTAAGAACCGCCTCAAGCCTCCCCGTTGCTCACATCAGCCAATCACCGTGGAGCATCAGAATGACGGGCAGGTGGACGGCTGCACTCACAGTATGGTGATGACTTGTATAAAGTTGAGTGAAATGTTGTTGAGCTGGGCGATGAACACGGCAGCCACACACTGGAAACACGCGGCGCCGTCCATGTTGACCGTGGCTCCGATGGGCAGGATGAAGCGACTAATGTGCTTTGATACACCGTTATTCTCCTCCACGCACTTCATCATCAGAGGTAAAGTTGCAGAACTAAAGCCCATGGAAAATCCTCGTCACCACACATCAAACATGCATAATGTCTCTGATTTTTATAAACCGATCTCACAATACACTACACGATTGACTTGCTGGGCATTTGCTGCAATACACAGTCATTATTTTTGGCAAACAACGATTAGATACCTAGAGGAGGTTCCAAACGCGGTGGCAAGCGCAGTCATCAGACCCAGCAGAAAGGTGTATGGGTTCTTGCGAGTGATCACAAAGTAAATGAGTGGCAAGATGATCAGACCGTGCACTGCATGGCCAATCACACAGCAGGAAATGTATTTCCCCAAGCTGGCAAACAGCATCCCTACATCTTCCATCTCGACAATCTTAGCCGCCACCAAGAACATGATACCCAGTGGGGCGTACCTAGAGAATAACGTAAGAGCGTTTCATAAATCTCCGAGGGCACCAACGCTGTAGGCATAGACTAAGCTGTTATAACAAATGTTGCAAATACCATCACAGAGCACGAAACAAAATGCACATCCGTTTACTCACCACATGATCCAAGACACCAAGACCATTGTTGCCTCATTGAAGGAGTTAAAGAACTTGATCAAAATCTCTCCTTCCTCTCCCAGTTTCCTCAACGCCACACCAAACACCATGGCAAACACTATCAGGCCCAGAATGTTCATACCATCCACGTCTGTAGCCACTGGAATCTACAAACATGCACACAGATGCTGCAGGTCAAGCATCATATTTATACAAACTATTAAGTTACAAGTATGTTTTGCCGGTATTTACAGAGGTTCCCTTACCTTTTCCCTAGTGACGTTGGTGCCATTCTTACCGTTTGCCACAAGTTTATAACCAGTAGCATACTGTGGGTTGGGGGAAGAGAATGACTTTTATTATCGCAATAAAATTAGCTTTTGAGTACAGTTTTGTTACAGTGTAACATTTACCCAGGGTTATTTCATTGCGCGAAGGAGAACACCCATAAAGAAAACACCACACGATGACTCAGCAGGACGTTAGCCCTGTGCGCTCCGTGGAGGGATACTCACCGACTGGAAAGCAGCAGCAACCAGATTAGAGGGAAAGATGTTTCTGGAAAGAGCCGTGAAAAGACTGTGTTAGACCTTAACACCAGTGAATACTACACTACATTCATTCACTGCTAAGCAAACACTGTACTAGGACTCAATGGTTCTGATCTGGTGGAGACGCAAGCTCTAAATTATGGATGTCCAGATAGCAACTCAGACAAAAAGGCCCTCAGGCTTCAGGTTTGACCCTCCATTCTCCATGTACATCCTTGTAAGACTGGAAAAAAACTTGCTTGTCCTTTAGTTTAAAGAAATTACTGTATTCTTTAATACACAGTCGAAACTACTAAAGATTTTCCACCTTAGACCTCGGGGAAGAAGGAAATGTAGACAGTCAGGCTCTGATAAATCTGTGTCTCAGAGATATATCTAACCTAGGCGACTAGAGTTACGTCAACAAAAGCGACAGTTACCTCAACAGTCTTACAGCTTTTTTCTGAATCCCTTGGCTAATGCTAAAGTGGATAATGCCAGCTAATCATGTTCGTATACTAACCAACACCATGAGAATGCACACCAACCCATGAATGACAGACTAACACTATCCCCACGGTCATGTGCAATCAACTGAATGTTTTTCCAACAGAATTTCTTTTGGTTATTAAATATGCAAGTCAGTCAGTGGCAATGCCAGTGTAGATTAAGACATTTGTAGGGCATGTTTTACAAACAAAGTATTCCGCAATAACGAATTTATTGGTTACTGGAGAAAACAAAAACTTGAACTGGGTGGGTACCCTCAAGGACCTGTGGGGACCATGTGTTTACACGCACATCTCCACCTCCAGCAGCATTGCACAATATGTTCCCTTAACTTATTACAAAGACCTATCCACCTTTTTCCCTACAGGTTCATCCTTTGTAGATGTGTCATGTCAGAAGACAACGCGAACAGGAACACGCATGAATGTTTCTTGGGACCAACAAACAAGTGATGTGAACACTGTGTACAACTGTGAAGTCATAAAACAGATTATCATCACGTCCCAGTATATTTCCAGCTCGTCTTTCCCTCTAAAACACGTACACAGTGTTCAAGATTCGGAAAAGAAAGAGAAAAAAATACTAAATGCCACAGTACATATAAATGATGGACTATATCATCACACCTGTCTGTAAATTTATGTTCAACCAAAATCTTAGTGCAGCTTTCCTACGGGCCATTAGAGATGTCTGACCCCCACGTCTGCTCTGTACAATTACCCAACCAACGTCCAAGCAGGACGGTGTGTCCAAGAACAGTCCGGGTGCACTTATAATTGGTAACAGGCGAACTCACACGCTGGAATTTCTGGCATCAGTTTACAGACAGGGCTAATAATTTGCGTAGCTAGAAACCCAAATGTTTCACATGTGCTGCATGACATGCAATTGACATAACACGTGGGGATGTAGCAGCAGACAGCAGCCCCACGTGAACACACAAAAGGTGACCAATAACCTTTAGGTCCTCCTGCAGTGTGTGTGAAACTGCCTCTGCTGCTTGATTTCAAGAAGCGTTTCGCAGAGAACACAAGCACAAGATTTTCGATAATTACGATGCACTTCCCTTCTAAATGCAAACAACATTCCTGTGACACTGGCATCATTTTCATTTTGGACAGCAATAAGATCACAGCTAGACGCTGCACTGTGGTAATGACACCAGGAACCAGAGTAAACTGGAACAGGGAAGAACAGGGAACCTACAGCCAAACACAGGCCAAGACCACAGACGCTACACTATACTCCTAATACTACACTATATTACGCTGTAAAGCTACACTATACTCCTAATACTATACTATACTACGCTGTAAAGATACACTATACTCCTAATACTACACTATACTACGCTGTAAAGCTACACTATACTCCTAATACTACACTATACTACGCTGTAAAGCTACACTATACTCCTAATACAACACTATACTACGCTGTAAAGCTACACTATACTCCTAATACAACACTATACTACACTGTAAAGCTACACTATACTCCTAATACTCAGAGAAAGCATGCTTACTTCACAGAAACACTTTCTGTGCAGTGTTGAGGGGTAAAAAGTCACCATGATGTCACTAAAAATACAGTGTTTAAAATACTGCTCATTCTGTGAGTCCATGCATGACAAGGCAAGACCCCAGTGAAGGAGATTACCCCACTCCCTCTCACCTGAAAAAAAATCCTTTTCGCCCTTTAATATGAAACCAGAGACAGTGAAGACGCCAAGGAAAGTGGACGCAGAGGAACTTGTCTCGAGCATTTACCAGGTATTAGATTAGATAGCAGAAAAAAGCAACAGCTATAGAGAACAGCCAACAGGGAAGCTCAACCAAATATCTTAATAACAAATATCCAGTGTTTATGAAAATATCCCAAATGTCATTTTTTTACATTGTACAATATAAACAAACTCAGTTTTACAAGAGCTGAACATAAAAACGCCTTGTGCTTCAAACCCAAAACTCAAGTACACCAATGAAGACTTGGGCCGCACATGAAATCGCACATGTCTATATTAAAACAGTAAAACAATGTTGTCATGACGCTGATATGAGATGGCACATTCAGCAGTTACAACACAGCTATAACAAAGTGTGTCTAAATGTTAGAACCTCATTTGAAAGAAGAACCAAGTACATCATGAGAACAGAATGCAGTACCATTATAAACCATTATAAACGTGTATCGTGGATAGTACCAGATTTAAGATGCAGCCTCAGTCAAAAAGCAAATCCCAAGTGTCAGAATGGGATCTAGACAGAGCAAATAAACCAACATGTATGGTTGAAATAATACAAATCAGTTATAAACATTGTTCCCACATGCAAATCCAGGTAAATCCTGCTGATGAGTGATCCTACTGTAAATGCGTCCGAGAAGTGAGCTAAATAAACAAATATGAAGTCTCATTCACTTGTTATTGTTGCGCGTTTATACAAGGTCAAAAGAACAGAATCAACAAACTGATACCAGGTTCTAAGCCATCAACCATCACCAGAGTAAAATAATGCAATTACTGAGCTGCATGTGGCGCATGGCTCCGCCCACGGCCCCGCCCAGGAAGGCCTGGATGAGCTGATGGCTCTAGCATTTCTGCTAATGGGTTGGTGAGCTGGTGCTGGACTAACAGAAATTTGGTCAGAGTCTTACTAACCAAAACTCACTTGCTGTAGACATATTCATGTTTTATTTAATATTCGTTTTCGTTTGATCTTCTACTTTGCGAATATAAAAGAAGATCCTGGCCAATCAGTTATAAACTATTTAAAAGGGTTTGTTTTCAGCCATTTACTTCCATTCACTGCAGGATCTCCCGTGGGCCCCACAGCTGTTCAGTACTCATTTTTGTTAGAATCTGTTATAGCAGTACGTGGACAAGCTCCTCACAAACCAACTCTGTCTGTATGGGGACAGTAGTAGGCTAGTGGGCAGGACTTTGAAGGGTGTGGGTTTAAATCCAAGGCCCTTAACCCTCTTGGCTGACCTTTGCCCTGTCTTCAGCTTCCACAGAAGCTGGGATGTGTGGGAAAAGGATTTCATTGTACTGTACACAAAATAAGGCAGTAGTTCTTCTTCGATGGGTGTGGTCAAGCGCCTCCTGCAAGGTGGAGTCCTGGACAAACCAGTACGTGGCTGAACACTGTTTGCACCCCTACCTCACTGTGGGTGGCCTACTTAAACTAAACTTCGTTTCTTGCTCAGGATGAAAAATTGTGTTGTGACTTCAGGAGGCAAATTGTGTTGTGACTAGATACAAGCTTGGCGCTCACACTTGGGTCACCATTTAATACTGCCACACAGTATTAAAATACTACAGCTTGTTCATTTTCATTGTCTAATGATTACATTTATAAACAAAATCTATTCGTTTTAGATTGTCCAGCAGTCTAAGACGAGCTTGTCCAGCAATTGTGTAACAATCGTTAGTACATTCATGAAACATAGCGGTGGTTTTAGAAGCGTTTTGTGTAGTTTAGATGTCTGTTACATTGTGAAGCACTGCTTGTTTGGCGGGAACATATGGTGAGCGTTGTGTGTGAAGAGGAAACAAGCTGACACACATTTGCAGAGCCACTCCAACTCAGCTGTGGCAGTTAATGTACTAAATTTGGCAGACATGTGACTTGACATCCAAAAATGACAAACATGCACACACCGTAACCATGAGGAAGAGAGCAAAAATAACTTAAAGAATACAGGAAGAAGATGTTGGATGTCTGTGCCTGCTTCTATTAAAATTGGCAATAAAGTTTGACCCCAGTGAACACCTGGAATTAAGAAGTAACATATGTGTGGGACAAAGACCACGTGAAACTCCTCCCCTTACAACACTCTCCTGTCATCAGTACATGTGCTCTTAAAACTTTGACAGTGCACAAATCACCTAGGGCTAAATACTCATAAGATCCTCATAAAGCCCAGATGTCCTACGTTTCTGAAAACACAGTCCAACACAGAATTCTACCACGATTTTACTGGTATCAGCTCGTACCATCTGACATGTCTTATAAAGGCTGAAATCATACATAAGCCGGTTTTAGGATTTAGGACTTATTTTATTTGCTGATAATGAACATCCGTACGAATACGGAATACCTGCCTGCCGTATTGAGGTAAGTTTCCCGTATGTGGTCAGTGTGACATCTGAACAGCAGGCTGTAACCGACTTTAGGCTGCGCCCCCACTTCGGCACATGGTACGTAGCTGATGCAACTATGTCCGTCTTTTTCATCACAACGTGACCGGCGACTAAATTTATAAGTTGTCGCTTGAATGAAGCTCCCAGACCAGGACAGTGAATACTAGACATGAAGCAACGTTTCGACTGACACATCATATAGTTAACGTGGCTAAACAACCATTGCCTGACCATTGACCACGTGTCGGAGGCGCAGTTACAGAACACGACTCTAGTGGTTTAGATCAGACGTTTTACCTTATCGTTACCTAGAATAAAGTAGCCAGCCGTCACGGTAGTTGTAGTAAACGAGCTAAACGTGCATCAGGCATAAGCCACGTTGGATTCACCAACTCATAAAACAGAAGGGTCGACTTCCGCCTTGCCGCCATACGAACTATCGTATCGTAAGCTTCTTCTTCTTTCGGCAATTCCCATTTAGGGGTCACCACAGCGGATCAAACTCCTCCATCTAGCAACTATCGTATCGTAAGCTAACTTACCTTATCAAGTCCAGGAACGAGTCGATCACCTCCTTGGCTTCAGGGATGCTGTCATCATCTGATACGATTTTAGGTTTGACTTCAGAGGAACCGGGCTGAATGATGAACGCCATGACAACGCCGACCGCCGAGGAGATCAGCGTGGTCACCAAGAAGAACAACATTGCCCAGCCACCTAATTTTCCCAAAGCTGTAGGGTCGATACTGGCGGCTCCCGACACCAAGCTGCACACTACCAGTGGAATTATGATCATTTTCAGCAAACGAATCAGGAGCTCCCCGGGAAAACCAAAGTAGATGATCTGAGATTCGCTCAGCTGTGCGCTCCGTACACCAAGTCCAATCAAGACGCCAACGATAACGGCGGCTACGGTCAATATCACAAGTAAATTTGCCCTTGCGATCCTTTTTAACTTCTGCGAACATGTCTCTGGCGCACTGTTCTGGTCGGACAACATATCAACATGTGTCCCACCGTTGGAAGCCTTTCTTTCTTCTGTGGAGAGCTTCTCATCTGCCATTTTTTAAAAAGTAGATCGAGATCCTTCCAACTGTAGTTCAAACTTTGGTCCAAAATAGTTTCTTCTAAAAAATGAAGTTAAAGCATTAATCAGTCTTTGGTGTGTCCCGATGCAAAGCTACAGCTTAAAATGACCAGCGTCACCAGCATAGGGTTATAATTGCGATAGAGATGATGACGTCAGAAGGCGGGTCGTACGACCGGCAAAGAGCGATACGCGCATTTTCCTATGAAAGTAATTTACATCACATTTTAACCTTCGACGGGAAACACCTTGAGGTCACCCAAGCCAAGTTTACCCCAAAACTCTGGTCTACCCGTGGAGTAGAAAATATCACCCTTTCAACTCAGAGGCGTGTCTGGTTGATCATTTCGGTAAAGGCTGTGAAATGCTTGTTTTGTTTGCTGTACGGAGGAAAGAGAGACAAGTGGGTGGAAATTGGTGAGGACACGGCGTGGCACTTTACACAAAAGACAGGTTTCCACTCTAAAAACAACAGCTTTAGGATCACCCTTCCAGGGAGTCTATGGCCCCTGTTTTCTGAAGCATATTTAACTTTGCTGAGGTTACCTGATCACGTTTCAGCCTCAAGAAACAACAAATTCGTCCGCATCTACTCGTTTTAACCACATTTCTTGTCAATGCAGCTTCAAATAAACAATCAATAATAATTTGAATGTGTACGTGCAGCCTGATGTTGAAGGCCTGGTCTTGCAAAAAAAGTCGACAAGCACAAATCGCAAACATTTTGTCTGGTTGGGTTGTTCTTGATTTTGAGGTACAGACGGCATAAAAACCTTGTTCATGTCCTTAGATGCAGCAGTGGCACCTTTCACACGTCAACAAGCGTGACATCGATGTGTCTTACAGGCGCTTATTAACCGACCAGGGTGCACACATGCTGCACTGAGTAACCTATTAACGCGTAATAACAAGTGACAGACACAATACTGTCACAATACTGACGATATTTTTAAACAGGTGTGAGTGTCAGGGAGACACAAATTACACACGCGGAAAATTGAGCTATTTTTGTAGAATTTGAATAAGATGCAGAAATGTTTATACGAGAGTAGATTCACACGTCACCGCCCAGATTTAATGAAGCGCAGAGCAGTAAAGACGCATATAAACTAACATATTTAAGAATTCCATTCTTTGTCAGGTTTAGTCGGTACACTAGTGGTAAGGGTTTCTAATGAGATCTTAAAAGAATAAAAAAATATGCTCCCTCAGACAGATCGTTAATGTGCTATTTAAGTTCAAAACAGCGTTTTACAATTAAACGCTGTAAAAACCATTTTAAATCAGTTTGAATGCTTTAAAAAGGTTCATTGAGGTTCCGCGCTTACAGGTTAACGAGTAGGATAAATGAAACTTTTATGGCACAATTAATTAACAGATAACACAATTATAAATTTGAATCCCTTGCTATACCATGTATGCATTGTTTTGTATATCCTGCCCTTTCGCGGTCTTTTCTTGCCCCCCATAGAGTGTTAGGAAGTCTTGGATGCGCGATCAGAATGTCCCGAAAGTGATCAGAACAAGGGGATGATAGCGCTTTGGCCCAAGAGCTGTTCTGGGTCTGAAATACGGGACTTAACCTTGTAGTAGGTTAGGTGTGAAAGGTTTCCATGGTGATGTAGATAAATAATAAAAGGTGGTCTACTGTTGTGCGACAGAAAAAAAAAACAGGGTTAGATCAAACAATTTTTTTTTTAAAGTTAGAAAGCTTAGTGATAAACCCTACGTCGTGAGACAGGCTTCACAATTTTTCTTATTTTTTGATAGATTTTTTAATTTTGTTCTGTCTTATATAAACTGTGGAGTAACAGTGCCTCTTCTACACAGTGAGCACCTTGTATTTTTCTTTGTCTACAGCAAACAAAAGATCAGAATAAAATGCTCGTTTTGTCACGTGACCTTTGAAAACAGGGAAAGTGTAAACCTGCACAACATGGAGAGGTTTCAATGTCATGAGAAAGCGAGTGAGGGTTTGGAGTTAACAAAGCTAAACTATAGAGTGGCAGCCACAAAGACACACAATACCCTCAGTTTATCTCTGAATCTGGCAAACCCTTTCTTCCTCTACCTCACTTTATTTTCACTGAACACTGAGAACAGAAACTCCATTGACAGGAAAGAGAGGACTTGGCAACATGCAGATGTACTGTACAGTGCAAAAAAGCCATTAGGAAAAAAAATTCTGAGAAAAGGCTGGAGGAGGCACATTTTCTGCATTTAGCAAACCCTCGTGCACAATGGCTTGACTAAATTTGTGCAGTATGCAGTAGTACGTAGTAGTTAAACTGTATCCAGAGCAACTTGTGTAATATGTGTTCTCTGGGAAACAAACCCATGAGCATTGTGTTGCTAGCACCTCGCTACCACCTACCCCTGACAAAATGCTGAGTAAGCTATGATGGAGCTCAAATATGCTGAGTCACTCTTACTCAGCTGAATACACGTGTTGAATGCAGTGTCAGAAATGTCTTCCCTTCACTCCATTTAGCCATTTCAACAGCTGTTTATACAAAATTCCCATAATTACCCACAGAGCAATACATAGATTGTTCTTTAGTTTAAGGTTTGTTAATTGCCAAAATAAAAGCTACTGTCAATTTGTGAAAAAAATTGCTTTGTAACTTCCAATTGACATACAGTTTGAAACGTAATACTTCTGTATTGTTCATTTAAGTATGTTCTTAATATAATTAAGATTAACAACTTGCCAGCTAGTAATGTGAATGACTATGACCTGTAACCTCTGGTGACTTCTTCTTCATCACTTTCTAAATAGCATGCTGTTGAAAACCAGTTTTCTGTTTTCAAAAAAACTGTGCTTCTAGTTTATCCAATATCATTTACAAAATGAGTTTCTGAGTTTCTCAGTTTTTGAAAAAACTTTATGTAAAAGGAAAAATAATACCACAGATAAAACAGCACTATGAAATTGTAAAAAGTTCCCTGGTGCTGAGTTATTTTCGTTGTTCCCATCCAAAATAGGAGCATTTTTAATATGTTCAGGTAGAGCGTCCCATAGCTGAGGTGCTTTACAAGAAAAATCACAAGATGAAGTGTGACTGAGAGCTCTCCTGTTTCAGTGCTATGCCCAGCTATTAAACTATACTGAAATGGTTTGAGACGTTTGCTCAGTAACAGCTGTTCTTGAAGCTGGGCCAACAAACATGCTCAAGGACTTTATCCAGAAACAGAAGATTTGAAATCAGGCCATAGTTTCTAAGGTTGTTTGCAGCACAGATAGATTTCCTTGGAACATGAGTGAAGCCATTTTCAGTTAAAGCGGGACAATGCCAGTAGTGAAAATAGTGTTAATTTCAAGATACACAGCCAGCGAACATTCCTTAAGAACTTAGTATGGAAAGGGTAAAGTATACAAGTAGCAGATGTCATGTTAGAGATCAGCTTGGCATATCGCGCAGTCACTGAAGTAAAACAAGTAAAAGTAGCCGATGATTAGACATGACCGACGTCAATTTGGTGAGATAGAGCAGCCAAACAAAGAGAAGCATTTGATTTATCAGTAAAAGATGCAAGAAATATGTTCAACAGAGACATATACATACATATACAAAGAGAAATATACATATAAAATGTGCAAGCAGAAGATAAAGTGTGCAACGTAAAGATAAGTGTTATGGCCCGTTCAGAAGGCAGCAGTCTACACAGGCAGTGTTTTTAGGCAGAACGTACACTTCTGATAAGGAGTCTGTCCAAGTCAGATGTCAGCAGAACTCATCTGTCTTCTAGGTTGCAAAATCAAGACAGAATTTAAAGGGAGCGTCACACGTGTCCTTCTAGGCAAAGGCAATCCCACAACATTGTTCAATCCCACAACACTGTTTAATCCCAGAACATTGTTCAATCCCACAACACTGTTCAATCCCACAACACTGTTCAATTAGTTTGGTTGCTTCACTTTGAAAAATGGCAGAAAGAACATAGTAAAAGTAGATTTTTGTCACTCTTTCATCTGTTTCATTTACATTTTGAATTTTGATAGTTAAATTTATTTTCTGTATTCAAGTCATTCCCTTAGTTAAATTTAGTCAAGCTATTATGTGAAGCTAAGCTTAAATAACACACTAGTGTGTGCTAGTGAACTTGCTTTCCCAAATTAAAAGTACTAAGTGGTTTAACTTATCTACTTCACTGTGAAGTGTGTTTTGTATGTACATATAATTTCAGTATTGCAAATAAACACAGTACATTATGGTGCAAGATGACTGGGGAGTGTGGAGATGCAATGCCTAGCAAGGTTCCTTTTCTCTGGAAATGCTGCCAAACAACAGAGGCGTCATTGAAGGCAATGACTTGTTGGGCAACTGCCTCAAGTGCCTCTAGAACGCACCAGAATTGTGCAGTGCATGTGCAAAGTAATGTTGTAATGTTTGTTGTGCAGCACTGAATGAGAGGTTTTGAGAACCATTAAGAAACAGTATAAATAAATATTGTAGTGAATGTCCAGTGTTATGCGTTTACTTCCACTTTAGTTGTCCATCTTGCCACCTGTGTGGGAACAAAACAGTGATTTCATGCCCAAAGCATTAGCAACAAAAGCAAAGCAACGAAACAACAAAATAACATTGGCATTACATAAACAAGAACAGGAACAAAACCAAGATTAAACAAAACAGAGTCCTCACTCCATACTTATGAGGAAGAAACAGCATATTTCTAATGATTTATTCAAAAACATCCATCTCAAGTTACACAGTCATTACATGGGAGTTGGTCTGGTTAACAGATGGGCTTGTGGGTGACAACTGGACCAGCCCTCATCCATTGCACTCCTCTCATTCCTGATATAGGTCAGGCAGCCCCTACTGCACCAGAGAAATCTCCACAGATTTCATCCAAAAAGAACGGACACAAAACAGGACACAATGCCACCCCACGAGTATTAATAACGAACTTATTTGGGCTGTCATACCCCCCAAACCCACTAAAACCCACTAAATTTCAACACACTACTAAAAGAATAAAATCACAAATGAGATCAGGGCATCAGCTATGACATTCTCTGATCCTTTTTTCTGAGGTGTGTCGAAATTAAAATCACACCCATTGAATCAATCTCTGATTTGTGTTGGACAGGCAATGTAAAAATTAGAGGATGGTGATTGGTGTACAACACAGCTGGAAAGGAGCATGAGCCCAAATAAACATCAAAACAAAGCCATCAAATGTACAAGGAAACACGTCCCTGATGGCAATAGAGAGAAGAGTCCATTGTTGAGGTTTGAGGTTCTTTAGTATATTCCTGTCCTTGGTCCAGTACCACATGTGGTAGACAGACTGACATGCTTTCTCTATCAGGGACCTGTGAGATGTGAATATCAAGACATTAGAAACTGTTTACTCATTTCACTGGGGCACCATTAATCTTGATAGCGTGGTACCTCCTCTCCTGCTTGAGCCCACCATCAGCTCCTTAATTTTGCTAATATTCAGGAGGAAGACCTTCTCCAGGTGTTTAATCTCCTACATGTAGGCCTTCTTGTCATTATCAGACTACAGGCCCGTAACAGAATTGTCATCAGCAAACTAAACAATGGTGTTGTTTTGTATTGGGTACATTTTGGTTCATCTATGATCATGAAACAACTGAAGAATGTTGTCAGTGTTTAATTCAGTTGGTGTAATGGGAGGATCGCAGCGGGAGCCCATGAGCTGTGATCTAATCAGTGCTCATTAGCCTGACATCCCGCAGGTGTTCCCACTCTATATATGGCTAAACAGCGCCAGAACGGTAACTCTTTGCATGCAACATGTGCTCTGAGCTTGCCGGTTTTCTCGAGGATGAGTTTCTCTTGTGGTCTTTCTCACCTGTTGGGTGAGGCCTTGTGTCTGTCTCAAGTTGTTTCTTCTGGGGTAAGTGTTCCCCTCCCTTACATTAGAAAGGCCAGACCAAGTCAAAACCAGAAAATAGAAAATATCAGGCAAACAAATAAAAAAAAATAGAGACATAATCCAAAGGGCAAAACATGGTTAGGCAACCTTATACTGATATAGATACCTCAGGCAGCAAAAGCTTCATTGATGTCCCACCCAATAGATGCTGTCCATACCTGGGGTGGAAGAATGGTCTCTTGGTCATTAGGATCCTGTCCTCTACTGTGGAAAAGAGACAAGTGTGCAAGAAGAAGATTAAGGCATGTAGCAGAATGCATGTGCTCAAGGTTCTTATGATCAGTAAGTAATAAAAAGGTACCCCCTCCAGATAATGTCGCCACATTTCTAGGGCCATTTTAATTGCTAAGAGGTCCCTTTCTCCAAAGGCATAATTACATTCAGCTGGAGAGGGCTTACGAGGAAAAAAGCTACAGGATGTAACCTAAAATTGTCAACACATTGAGAGAAAATCACCCAACATCTATATTAGATTCATCCACTTTGAATGCCAAAGGGGCTGAAGCATCAGGAGTGTTTGAGGATGGGTGCAATGGTAAAAGCCATTTTCAGTTTATTGAAAACCTGTTCAGTCTCAGGATTCGAGCGCAGTCAAGTCGTAGGCCCTTTGAGCAGGGCTGTAAGTGGAGCAGTGGTACTGCTGACATTCCACATAAATCTTATGAAACACTGGAGTTTTTTGACTTGCGTAGGGACAGACCAGATGTCTGTCTCTGCACATGATTGAACTAAACACACATGATTGAACTAATCACCTCATTAACCACTTTCTGAGCTGAAACAAGTGTGTCAAAGCAGCTAAAGCTGTAAAATGTGCAGGGCAGGAGGCCTCCAGGATGAAGGCTGGGAAACAGAAGCATTGCACCCAAAGAGACGTAACTTTGATAACTTTCATATAGACTGTACAATTGTATTTTCTTTTGTTTGCAGGCTGTGATTTTGATGAAATGTAAACTTAAGCTATTGTGTTTTTGTTCTTATAATTGCTAACTGATGAGCATATAAAACTTACTTTACTGGGTTTATCAGCATTCTGTCATTGTTCGCTAACTATGCTACAAATCATCCCACGTGTTAGCTACTAACATAGCCTGATCTTAATAATAAACTGCTTGATTATCTACTACGAATGAGGAATAATAAGCCTAATGCTTATCAGGCATTGATCTAGGATTTAAGCTATAATGGTAGACAGAGAGTTAGAGAGAGTATGGTAGCTAGCTACATTAAACCTACTTACCATGAGGAGAACAAGAACAGTTACTGTTACCAAAGTCAAAACTAATAGCACAAAATCACGCTATAGCGCACCCAGTCACAATAACATAGTTTGCTGTTAATGTTGGCTAAATAGACTACAATATGACTATTATTGTAAACTTGCTGTTTGATTTTCCTGAAACGTGGTCTAATGAATTAGCGCTGTCTCTCATCTGTCCAAAGAATGTTGTTCCAGATATGTTGTTTTTTTTAGGTACAACTTGACAAACGTAAGCTGTGCCGCCATGTTCTTTTTAGAAAGAAGAGGCTTTCGTCTGGTAGCCCTTCCAAACAAGCCACACTTTCTCAGGCATTTTCCAATTGCATTGTCATTAGCATGATCATGCTAACTGAGGCCTGCTGAGGCAGAGACGTAGCTTGTGGGCTTTTTGCGATTTCTTTCAGCATTGCACAGTCTCACCTCATGTTAACACACACCTGAATGGCCCAGACCAGCAAACTGACAAAACTGAAATGAAAACTGATCAAACTGGCTTTTCCAACAATGAGGGGAAGCAGGTTGGAGCGAGTGGAGAAGGTGCGACTCCAAGATTGGTTTGAGAACTCATGAGAAAATAGACCCAAAAGAGAACTCATGAGAAAATAGACCCAAAAGAGAACTCATGAGAAAATAGACCCAAAAGAGAACTCATGGAGGCTCCTCTTAAGATTACTGGCCAAGTCTTTTCACAGAACTCTGAAGCAGAAAATGAGTGAGTGAAATCCTATGGGCTGTTCTTAAAATAGTCAGGAGGACAGTTGTGGCTGATTGCCTGTGATTTCTTCAGAGGAGCCATGTGCCTCCCTCTGTCAACCATTCCTGCTGCCACTGCCCTCCTGAACCTAGACCACGTATTGGGATCAGTTTGGTGAAAACAAAAACCTGAAGGCAGGAGGGGGGAGGGGTCCTTGACTGTGATCTTATTGAGACTCCATTAATCTATGCAGGGGCGTCGGCCCCCAATGGAAGAAGCATGGCATTATGGTTGAAAGCTTTGAGGCAAGAACACGCTGTAGTTCCCAGACTGCCTCTGACAATGTCAACAAGTCAATGTGACAGCAATCAGAGCCCCAGGACCAGATCATTGGTGCTAATGAGGAATAGGCTTATGAGGAATACTGCAGTGTAACTACAGTGAGCATCCCAAGGAGACAAGAGAGAGTCGCATCAATGAAACTCCTAGCAATGCCTGTGTTATTAAATACTCTGGGGTTTGGGGTGATCAGGGTGGGTGCATCGTGAGTCTCCTACTTCGTGATGGATCCCCGCCCTTCACGTATGCAGTCCTCACTCTTGGTGGGATCATCCAATCAGTCTCGCCTGCATGGTATGGACATCTATGTTGATGGCTGTCGTGGTAGGGGTGTAGCAGTAGGGACAGGAGGGTCCCTAAGGCTGAGGCCAATAATGAATCCTTCTGAAGTCCATAAGAATTTCATTTGTCTTGCTGACATTTGCTGAGATTGTCCTTGCAAACAAAGTCTCCAGAAATGTCACCTCTTCTTTATATGCAGTGTAAGAGATGACAGTATGGGGACCAATGGTAGCTAGCTTACCTCTTTGCAATGCACTGTATCATTATCATAATAAAAGGTCCAAACCTGGGAGTCTCCCTGGAAATGGGGAGACCATTTGACTTATTTAGCATACGAACAAGCAAAACAAGGACAGTTGCAATGGCTCTGGCTGTGAGACTAGATGACGTCATCAACTTAAAGGGATTTTGATGGTGAGTGATCGACAACCATCATATACAAAGGGAAATGGCCTAGACATGCAGGTGACAGAACTCAATTTTCATTCATTCGTCGTACACAACACAATGAAGTCATGTGTGAGTATTCTGTGTAGAAGACTACACTTCTTGGGAGCTATTATGACCAGAGTGATTGAGTAGAACAACCTATTCTTTGTCTGATGCTCGTCAAGACCTCTGATGCAGAATGAAGAGTTCAGTCCAAAATAAGTGAGACTATCTTCTGGGGGTATTATTGCACTAAATGCTTAGTTAAACTCTGCATAGTACCATTCTAATATAATTGTCCTTGTCCAAATGGATTAAGGCCAGATGGATGTCCGAGGTTATATTGTCCTCTGTGGAGACAACCCAAATGGTATCTGAGCCAACAGCTTTGTTTTGTGTTAAAATGTTTCTTTCTGTTTCAAACACTCTAGAATGATGCCTATACCTAAAACGACAGCCACCATAGAACTAAATGACTGAAGACATATTGCTTTTCGCAATTACCTTTTGTAGATATGGGATCATTTCAGAGACTGGTGTTAACACATTTGAAGTATATCACAAATCTCCGCTGGACCCTTCAGTAGTGCTAGTGTGTCTGTTGATGTATGCGTAGGTCTGCCATTTCCATTGGTCCTTACCAATACCTTTTGACTTAGAACTGCTGTAATGGATTGGGCACCACTAACTGTCTAATCTCAATCTAACTGTCTAATCTCAGTCTAATGTCACAGCATGTAAAGCTTCATGGTGTTCATTCTCTTTTCCGAGGTCTCCTTTAGATTGTTATCTGTGATCCCATGATCACTCTGCTCCAAGTTATGATCCTTCCTTGGTTTGATTATGGTGATGCATCTTACAGACATGCAACAGTCCACTTCAAAAACTTGGTTGTTCATCATTCCACCATTGCTACTAATGCCCTTTTTGGAAGACCACACTGTACTCTGTATTCTCTGATCAACTGGTCCTTTTTGGTCATGGAGCAGAACTGCTTCCAGGTGTCACGGAGGAAAACTTCTTCCAGGTAATGTGTTGCATAACCACCAGGACTAACACAAAGGCCTACCCTTGCATACTTTGCTTTAGTGACCTGACGAGATCCATGCCAATTCTCAAGGGGACCTCGATTAGTGGGACAAGCTGAACTTCCCTGCTCCCACAAGGACCCAACTATTAAATTTAATATGAATTCATTAAATACATTTCATTCAAACATGGGAGAAATTCTGATCACTCAGTAAAATTTGATTGATAATTGACATTGTACATAAAGTGATAATGATAACATGAAAACTACACAACTTTAATACGTTGTAATGGCATGTACATATGTCCCACAACATCCTGTTCACAGGTCACAGTAATATGTCATATCCAAAAATATGTATTTACATTTCTGTGTAATTGCACTGCTGCTAGTTCCGTGTGATATTCACTTACACAGCAACACATACCCCCAAATCCAGTTTGATCTAGCCAGAGCTGTGTTTGGCCAGCAAGCCTCGCTAGCGTTTGCACAGAGTAACCCGACCCCAGCTATGCTGTGGGTGGGTTGGGGTGTTAAGGAGTATGTGCGGGAGTGCACATGTGTACATGTACCAGCAGAAATCAAAGCATGTTTATAAATATGTAAATGTGATTTAAAAAATTAGATGAATGTGACACTGGTAAATACAAGGCCTTTTACATGAGAATAGTTTTGGGAACAAAAGAGAGGTAAATATTCTTAAAACTTTGTCTTTTTCATTTTCTGTAATGTAGATGTAATGTACATGTAATGAGCAGCATTGCATGTACCTCCCAAACTGACTGATTCACATGGAAGCCAATTCTTTTAAGAACTCTACAAAAAATCTTCTGTCAGATTTTTAATGATAGTTTTGCTGTTTATCACATAAATGCTGAAGTGAGAGGACAAGAAGAGGATTGGTGTGGCCTTAAGCTAACTTAACCCAACCCCCTTGAGTTAATGCTTAAAGTTCTGATGTTTGCCCATTATTGCATGTTTTCCATTGATATGGAAATAAATGTCTGAATGCATGCACATGTACAGAAGCATGTGACAGCAGTTTGGCATCTCTTTAACCTTTAGTCCGAAGTTGCTGACAAAAAAAATATTACCTGACACAGCTATTAGCGAAAACTGCAGTTAATTTTTTCCCTGGAAAGTTTGTCTTACCCAGTGGTGTGAATAATCTTTTTTAGAGAAGATTCTTCATTATTCTTCATAAAATATATAGTAAATATGGAACTGTAATGTTCTAGACAGGTTAACATCCATTACATAAAGCTAATGTAAACTGTGGTGGAGGGGGGGGGGCAAACTTGTAAATATTACTGTACTGATAAAATCTACCCAAGGGAAACCACTCAGAAACATAGTTCTCTCTGTTAATGGGAGACAGAAAACATGGTTGTGATTGGCTGAGAAAAACACGCCCGCACTTCTGGGCCCACCTCTCAAGGTCAGATAATATTACACATACTTCTACATACCTCTTCCTACTGCTCTCTCCTTCTTCTGTTGGTTTGGTGTTTTTTTTAAATTTGCCAAACAAAAAAAAAAACAGGATGGAGGAGGAACTTTTCTGAGGCAACAGAAACATCAAGGAAACAGGATAACGTTCATTTTATAATTACAATACTTGTCAAATAATGTCTCCCCAAAGCTTTTACCTGCTGTTTATTGTCAAAATAAGTGTGTGCCTGTCAGCATCTCTGGGGTCATCTGTTGTGAAATGCAGCTCCGTGGAAGTGGACTGAAGAGTTTAAAAGCCAAACAAAGGGAGAGAAACTGCTCTGAAATAAAACCTCCTTGTATTACAGAAAGACAAACAGAAAATACAAGAACTGAAACAAAAACAGTGTGTCATCTAACAAAACATTAGTTCATAAGAACCTTTCAGGGGGGAACCTGTAATGTGTACTGAAATTAGAAAGGTAAAAAAATGTTTAAAAACTTCAGGGCTGGCTCATGGGTGGTTCCACCTGCTGCCACCGAGGGGAGCTTGCGAGCCAGCTCTAGACGAAGGTCCCGCAATCAGTAGTGATGATCTACAGCTATTTTCCTTACTTAAGGAGGATACCTGTAGTATCTCACTGCTGAATTGTTTAGCGTCCATGCTGTGCGTTGGTCAGCCATTCTCGCTTTCTCGTGTTGCCATGTGTCTCGCCTGCTAGCCAGTTTCGTCCCTTAGCGTCTTTAGTTAGTTTTTAATTTACGTTTTCCGTGTCCTTTTGAGTTTAATTTCGTTATATATATATATATGAGCTGTGCTGCACTCGAAACATTGTAGTCTACTGACTGAATCTGCAGCCAGCCCGTTACAGTGCCTTCTGTCATGAGTAAGCGTTCCCGTGTCTTGAATTTGTATCTATACTTTAAACTTTAAGCATAAATCTTCATTGTTTTGTGTGTGTGTGAGCGAGAGAGATATGAAAATAATTGTTCATTTTGACATTCATGAGATGCATGACATAGCTGTTTGATTTATGGCCTTAATGAACATGCCTGCAAGCAAGCGCATCTGTCAGGACAACTCCATCACACTTTAATAATAATACTTTATTTTTCTATAGCTCTTTTCTAAAACCCAAAGACGCTTACAACCATCATTACATAGGACAGGAAAAACACAGAGCAGAGGCTCAAGAGTTATAAGAAACATCAACGAGGCAATAAATATCACAAATGAACATCAGCAGGGGGCAGAAGAGTAAGTCAGGCAGAAGGAAGAGAAGAGGGGAGAGAGAAGGGGGGAGTTTTCACTCTCTCTCTCCTGGAGCCACATGAGACTTGTGTGAAGTGATAATGCAGACTGTTCTGCAGCGGATGGTGTTAATGTACTAACTGGCACAGTTTCCGTTTCATGTTACTCGGAGGTGAATCCTGGGAGCTTGAAGACGAATAAATGTACTTCAGCTTTAAACGCACCTTTAAGCTTCTCCAAATGCAGTCAAACAGAGCCATGATTCCACACTATTTACAATTGATTCCTTCTCAAACTTGCTTGATTTAGGTTTTGTAATGAACTAATGTGTAGAATCAGGTGAATGTGGAACAGGAAATCAGAATGTTCTTGTATTTCCTGTGTGTGTGTATAAACCCACTGGGATTATGAGTTTACCTGGCACAGTGGGAGTGATCAATATAACTATTGCAAAACTGTAAACTGTGACCTACAAACCTCTGTGCATTAAGTGATCAATGTTATAGTTATGTAATCTCTCTTACTAACTAACTGTAGCTTACTGGACTGAGAAATCTAGAAGAATCACCATTTTCAAAAAGGTCAATAGCCATTCAAAACAATATTTAAAAAGAAGATTTCTGGAGCTTCTACAATATATACTGCAAAGTATTCAAAGGTCTATTTGACACATCTTTTGTGAAAATGTATCATGAGTGGCCATTTTGTGTTAAAACACAATGTTATCTCAAAGTCAAAACTGAATCAGTTTATATGGAATGTGTCTAAGAACATATTTAACCAGTAAACAATGCAGTCTGGTTATTTATATTATAAAACATTTTGTGCATGATTTACATTAGCATGAAATATGCAACACTATTTTTATATGGTTTGAAAATAAAGTCTGTTCACCTAAACACAATGTGAATATATGACAATATGACACAGTTAAAATGCCATTCAATCTTTCACCAGCAGATATCTGTTATCATTACTTACGGTCCTGAGCTTTGTCCATAGACAGTGCTAAAGAGGAGGCAGGCTAACAGTAACCCTTTCCTTATGTGAATTCCACTGAAATTAAGCAACACATTTTAGCTTCACTGCTAACTGGCCGTACAGGTGTGTTTGTTTTTTAGAGTTACAAGGAGCAGAAGGTTGGGCAAACAAAGTAAAGTCTATACCATTTTGTTTTACTTCAGTAAAACAAGAATTGAGTGAAAGTCATCATGAAACATAGCTGTACAGTAGGCCTATAACAATATCAATGGACTTTCTGTGATGTGTAAATATTGATGTAAATGTTGGTGCTCATCAATATTGGACAAGAGAAGGTTGATAAAATGTTGTCTGTGTTGTCCGGTGACCTTCAAATTCTGCTGCGACTTCCAGACAGCAGGGTCAGAATTTGTCATAAATAACATGAAATGACATCCTGGTCAATCCTAATGATTCAGGCTGCTGGTGATGTCATGGTGTGAGGGATATTTTCTTGGCACATTTGAGGCCTCTTAATACCAGTTGAGCATTGTTTAAATGCCACAGCCTGCCACAATATTGATGCTGACCATGTCCATCTCTTTATGACCACAGTGAATCCATCTCCTGATGGCACCTTCCAGTAGGGTGATGTGCCATGTCTCAAATAATCTCAGACTGGTTTCTTGAATATGACAGTAAGTTTGCTGTACTAAAATGGCCTCCATATCCCTACCTAATAAAGTTGACCTAATAAATTGTAACTAATGAAGTGTAGCTAATACAGTGGCCAGGAAATGTGCATCCCCTAATTAAGAACTGTCCACGTTTTATAACAGCTTAGGTTAAAACAAACAAAAACAGACAACTAACAGAACATTATTAGATTTCAGCCAACGTAACTTAAAGTCTATATTTTTCAACGCTCTTAGGCCATTTGAAACGGTACGACTCAGTACTGCCCCCTACAGGTAATATTTCGGATTTTTTTTTTTTGCTGGGAAACCAACGTCGATGAATAGTGACGTAATATCAGTCGTACCGGTTTGCACGCAAGTAAACAAGACAATACACGAATATTAAACGGTTAGTATTAGGGAAAATTTTGCTTGTTTTTTTTTGTTATAAAATTTATTTTGCATTTATATCCGTATATCATAAACCTGTAAACTGAGCATATATGGTTTTGGCAGTGCTTACCGAGTTAGCAACACGGCTAGCTAGCTAGCGTTAGTTTGGTGGTTGGCTAGTTTACGTTGCTATCTATGCTAACATAGCCGACTAGAGCCTTATATTTGCCATCATGTGAACAACAAGCCAGTTATGTTTAGCAACTAACGTTAAACCGTCGGTTTTCAGTTTAACAGAGGATCCAGGACTGCGTTTGATTTTCTGATTTCCTGTGGACTGGACGGAGCAGACCGAGGTGTTTCTTCACGCTGATTGTGGACATGAAAGGGTCAGAAGATCCACAGTTCACCTATGCAGCAGTGGGATGGTTTTAAAACGCACTGAAGTGAAGTTTAAAAACTTGCAACCGTTTCCGATTAAACATTTGTAACAGTCTGTCGATTAAGAGTCCGTTCTGTTGTTTGTTTTCCTATATTTTCAGGCAACAGAAAAGTTCAGACCCTGACTGCAATGTTCCTGTGATTGAAGAAGGTATACTTGTTGTTGATGGAAGTCATATTTATATGTGAATGGCTTTTAATGGGGCTTAAAAAAAACTGTTTTCGTGGTTCTGTCAGGGGCAGTTGCTACTGCTGAGGACCCATCAGCTATTGCAACTATCCAGTCAGCCGCGACCTTCTCGTCAGAGCAGCCAATTAAATACCTGTTCAAGACAGAAGGTGCTGGGGGGCAGGTAGGGGAACTGTACCCTCCCGCCGGACAGGTAGGAGTGGAATAGAAGGGATAGACTTGTAAACCTAAAATATAGTACCCCAAAATAAGTATATCTAAAAGGTTGGAGTGGCTCTGTTTGTTTTATTTTGGCCTGACAAGTAATAGATGCTCAACAATATTTTTTTGTTATACTGACATTGGTGGTCCTTACTGTTTTACAGGTAACATACCGGGTCATTCATGTTTCAGATGGACAGCTGGAGTCACAGACAGACGGCACCACAGCTGTCAGTGTCGTGGCTGGGTTTCCTGCCTCAACACAGCCTGTTACCCAGGTAAATGTTAAGTGTAACTGTCCTTATTTCGATCTGTGTTGCAAGGCTCAGCTAATTCAGGTGTTTGTCCATGTAAATAGGCCGTGTTCTCTCAGTCGGAGGGTCTAGAAGGAGATGGCACAGAAACTCATTATACTTACTATCCTGCCACTATTTCGGATGCTGGAACAGGCACTATGGTTACAGGTGTGCAGGCCTCTGACACGATCCTAAGCCAAAGCACACCGGCAGGTAATCAGGAACACCTCACTTTTCCACAGATGTGAAGCTGTTTTGGCAAATCGGGATTCCATGGTGACCAATATGGAATGATGGAGTGATAATTAAACAGTACAAGTCAGATATTCTACATCTGTGTTTTAGGGCAATTGTATGTGATGATGTCACCCCAGGAAGTTCTGACGGGAACCAATCAGAGGTCTATTGCACCTCGCACACAATCTTGCAACACGTAATCTTACCTTCTCCTTTAGAATCTTCAATGTTCCATCCGTAATACCTTTTAATCTCCTGCACATCAACTTTAGAGACCACCAGCAATTCTAAATGTATTTTAGTGTGTGCGTGTATTGTCAAATGTGGTGAGCACACACATTTCTGTGCTGCCCTTCCACAGTAGTTCTTTGAGAGGGTTCATGGTTGCATATTTCATACTTGCAGTAAGTCAGAGGCGCCGAGGACTTCGAGAGACGAGAAGAGAAGAGCCCAACACAACGAAGGTGAAACGCAGATTTAGTTTGGGACGAGAGCTTTAGCACCTGAGCATCGGATGAAGAACACATCACTAACCGCACGGATGTCTTCTCTGTTTTGTAGTTGAACGAAGACGCAGGGATAAGATTAACAACTGGATCGTTCAGCTCTCGAAGACGATTCCAGACTGTACGTTGGACTCAACCAAGACGGGCCAGGTGAGTGTCCGTTTGACGCCAGGTTTCGTCCATACGTCAGGAGAGTGTGACTGGTTTCTCCATTGTGATTTTCCCACAGAGTAAAGGGGGGATCCTCTCAAAGGCCTGCGATTACATTCAGGAGCTCAGACAAAGTAATAACCGATTGGCAGAGGAACTCAACACACTGGAAAGGTTGAGGATGGACAACCAGCTTTTACGACAGGAAGTAAGCCTACCGCGTTTAGATTGGCTGCTGAAGTGTTCACCCACCAATCATTTCACTAGAAATACTCTGCACCTACATTCTGTTTTATTATTATCTTGTAGGTGTATTGTGTAGCAGGGCAATTACAGACTTTAGCCTGTTTGTTACCAAACACAATTTGTCTTCTCTACTTTGTTCATCACTGGTCATCACTGGACCACTGCACCACCACTGGTTGGATGTTTAATTGGAAGATTGCACTACAAAATACACTGCTATGGTAGTTAGACACTATTTAGTAACTAATGGCAGTAATAAGTTATTTTTAGGTTGTTTTAGGGTAGGTCTGTAATATGGGGAGATGGTTACAGTTAGTAGATTCTCATGGCATGTAGGGTCCTGTGTAGTGGCCTCTTTAGGACCCGTGTAGGGATGCTGTGTTGTATGTATGCACAACATGTATGTTGTGTTGGCTGTGTAGGATGCAGATGTTGAGTTACTATGAGTGTATCAGCCCGGGTCCCATTTCCCAAACAGGCAAGCCAACACTGGCCCTGGTCAGCCCTTTAATGAAGTTGTAAAATGACGATCACAAATTATGTTTGACAATGGGGGGACTGACCATCCATAACTGTGAAGCTACAAAGAGTTTTTTTATTGGGGTAAGCCAGGTATTTGTGTGTAGGATTAATATAACTTACACATGTGAGTTGACTGTGTAACGCAACAATTAAAGGGCCCAGGGGTAGACCTGTCTAAATGGAAGAGCCCGGGAGAAGACCTGTCCAAATGGAAGAGCCCGGGAGAAGACCTGTCCAAATGGAAGAGCCCGGGAGAAGACCTGTCTAAATGGAAGAGCCCGGGAGAAGACCTGTCTAAATGGAAGAGCCCAGGGGCAGACCTGTCTAAATGGAAGAGCCCAGGGGTAGACCTGTCCAAATGGAAGAGCCCAGGGGTAGACCTGTCTAAATGGAAGAGCCCAGGGGTAGACCTGTCTAAATGCAAGAGCGTTCTGCTGATTCTTTTTAACTCATTTGCTCCAGGTGGAGGACTGGAAGTCAAAGAATCAAATTTTAAGGAGCCAGCTGAGGCAGCACGGCATCGTTGTAGCAACATCCACTGAACCGCAGTGAAGAGCAGGGCAGTGGCTGCAGGCCTGGGCCCTTGCAGGAGGCCCATTGTGAAGCATGAGACCACGTCGAGGGAAACCAGGAGCTGGAATAAGAGGTGTTGCTTGGCCTGCGACTTTAATCAACATATCCTGGCTGCAGTGGCAATCATGGACAATGCTTAATGCAGGATTTATAGGTAATACTAATGAGGTTCCTCTTAATGCAGGACTTGTACTGTATGTTATACTAATGAGACTCCTCTTATAGAACCTTGCATTATTATGTATATATTTATGTTTTGTACACACATTTTTCACAATATCTACACATTTGCTATTATGTGTTGGTAAAAACCTGTGCAAAACCTAAGCATGGAATACTTCATTAATGTTTTGTACACACATGTCTCAAAATAATTCATCTTCATTAATGTACATAAACGTGTTTAGCCTTTGTGAGGTCATTGGTCATTTTTGCATGTCATTTTCATCATGGTTAACTAAGGGTTAACTGCTTTTGTTCTGGTCATGTGCCGGAACATTCTGCATTATGTGTAGTGCCATATTCCCTGTGTATATGCATCTGAAATAAATTGATTTCTTTTCTCTGTATCGGTCAACTGTAAAGTCCTTGAGCAAAGACTTTATTTTAATTCATGTTTATTTATTTTGCTTTTTTACAAGTGGAGCAGTTGAGAATCACACTCCTGCACACAGCAAAAACCAGAAGAAGCTTGTTCTGCAGTTTTTTCCTCTCTTTGAACAACTACTGAAAGATATTGTAATATTTTCTAGAGTTCAAAATGAGTTTTCTAGAGTTCCCGATTATGAGGAAGTCTTTCCTACACCAGACCAGCTATCTAAGGACTCTTCTGCAACACATGATACTCAGTAGGTCATTAGTAAATGCAGAAGTGACGTTTTGTAATGTTTTCGTGGTGTAAGTGCACTATAGCTGGTTTTGGAGTGAGACAAAGTGTTGCAGTACAATTACCATTTTAAAGGACGTCCCAGATAGATGCCTAATGACTAGTCCTCTTATACACACATGCTTAATACGATTTAAGAAGGAAAACTTCTTAAATCGTATTAACGGCAAACGAAACAAATGTAACATTTTGGTTTTTGTAGAAGTGCACTTCAAGGAATAACATACTGCATCCAGTAGAGGGCATAAAATTCTAGGGGAGCTATAGAATATAACCAAAGTGTCTCACGACATGCTGCACTTATACTTGTCCGCACTTATTCGCTTCTTGAAGCTTTTATTGCTATGATTCATTTATTTTGATCAAAGAACATTCTCTGTATTTGAAACGTGGTATTTTAGTTACATTTACAGTTTTACACTGCATATACCGAAAAAAACATATTTTTTTTAGCAAGATAAAGGTGTTAATGTTTCAGAAAGGTGTACATGTGTAATTCGATGAAAATAAATGTTGAAATTATTTCCGCGTACCACCAGAGGGAGCACGCGCACCACCGGTGGTACGCATCATCGACTGAAAGTCAGCGGTCCATATCTTGAATAGTTTTATTGTGTAATAACAATGTTTGACAGTCTCGTTGTAGTATGATACAAAATATTAAGTTGAGACGGTTTTAACTTGTTCGTGGTTGAGATTGCTGATGGCTAAATGTAAAAAGACTGATACAGTACGATTTCATCTTTCTTTTCTTAAAAAAGAGTAATGAAAAAGACCATGTAAATGGTGGAGTAGTAAGTTATTGGTTCAATTGTGGTAAGATATTAAAAGCAACTAACCCTGTTCAGCTGTATAAGTGGCGAGCAGCATGTTGAAGTTGCATGTTAAGCCTGCATGTTTTTCACCAAGGATTAACACCGGGTTTTACTTAAGCAAATAACTACACTGTAATTATTCTTAGGCCTTTATCTAACAAGAAGCAGGGCACACAGTTTAGAATGAATTGCGTAATGTAATAATTACATTTAAACACATATTTAAATGCTTAAATCTGCCTTTTGTAAAAGCATCTTTGTGCTAGATGTATGCTTTTTTAAATGACTTTTGTTTTATATGGTCCTACAGTGCAAATACAGTTGCCACACACACATTTCCAGTAAGGCTTAAAGGTTTAATGATTCTTCCTAATGTTTGAGAAATCCCTTCTTTGTTGACGACTTCTGAATCAGCCCGTCTCTGAATAGGGTGCTCGCATTTCCTGCACGATCCTGATAGCGCTGCTTCCTTCTCTCTGGCTCCAGGGATTTGCTGCAGATGAACCATTTTAATGCCTCAGCACAATGCAGCCTCTCTGTGGGAACCAGATCCTACTGCTTTTCCAAAGCACCAAATGAGATCAATCTGGTACCTCATGCAGAGTATGTAGAGCCAGTCTGCTTTCAGCGGGCCCACCGACATTATATCCTACAGAACGGCTTCTTTCCAACACCTGTTCAATTCCCAAATCAATCATGATATCGTTGAAATTTGTAATGTAGCACCGTGCAAGTGTTCTGCCGCGCCTTTGATATAAAGATCATTTAAGGTGGTAGAAAGACAAATTGTGCTGTCAGACAGTTAAGACGGTATCACATAAAGTGTGTATGAGATTTCACTCAGATGCTGCTGATGTGTTTATTCCTCCAGTGACAATTCTGTTCGTGATGCAGCTGCCAGATGGAGGTTTGATTTAAATTCACTTCAATTTTATTTATATTGTACATTTATCAATAGATTTACACCCTTAACTAGCAAGTCCAGTGCAATAGTGGCTAACAGAATTCCCATGGGTCTTCTGCCTTGGAGAAGAACCGATGAGAAGACCAGAGTCAAAAGGAAAACCCATCCTGCTTTGAGGAATCTTAGATTAGAAACTGGCAAAAAGTGAATGAGAAGAGAATTCCAAAATTGCAGTGAAAGGTCACAGGTCAATAACAGTAAATAAGGCTGTTGTAAATAAGGAGAGTCAGAAAACCAGACCAGGTCAAGAAGGTCAAAAACCAAAATCTATGTCACAAAACAGTGCTGGACCATCACGTTCCCTGGACCTCTGGGATGACCACCAGAATGGTCACCTTGCTGCTGTTTGGGACACTCACTGGGATGGAGGGTGGACCATTTCCTACCAACCCTGGATTCAGGATGTCCTGTGCAGGATCCTAGCTCCTGTCTTTAGGACCATAGCCAAATATAGGCAAAGTAAAAAAAATTAAAAATCAGGTCCATTTAGCATAAACGGTACTTTAAGGTCCACTTACCAATCATTTTAGTTTGGGGAGCAAAGAAAACGTTTTTGTCACTTGTGAAATATGTATATAGCTGTTTTTTTGTTTTACCATCACCCTTATTTATGTCGGAACTACATGCTGACTAAAATAATGTGCTCAGGTTCTGCCCTTTGCCCCCTGCTGGTCCGTGTCCGACTCTTTCTCACTCCCTTTGTGCGGCCCAGTTCCATTAGTCTGGACTGCATCAAGTTTCCAGGGAGCCCATTAATGAAATCTCTGTCCCAGACTGGACAAACCATCATCTGCACCATTCACCACCCCAATACCCAGGGCCAAGTTCTGTGAGATGTTTGATAAGGTGCTGGCCCCATTCCAGGCTCACACGAAAGGACTTTGGCCTAATCGGTGTCTTACTGCTTTTCTCTTGGCGTTCCCAGCTCTATATCTTTAGTCAGGGGCAGTGGCACAAGGATACTGTGCAGTGCCTCCCCACCTACCAGAGTGGGCACTGTCCCACATACCAGAAGATTCCAGTGAGTTTACTTCAACTTCTGTTTCCTGGATTTAGACATACATTATAGTCTGTTTCGTATCTCAGAAACCAAAACTCTCTCCAGAGAGGAAAAGCCTGTAGGGCTATGTATTTTCTTTTAAACGCATTTCATGTTAATGAGATTATTCAAAATGTCTTTTTGTTATTTTATTCTTTTTAGGGTAATGAATCTTAATGTCAAAAATGCAATAGTGTCATGTTCTTTAAATGTAACGGCTTTTACATGCTTTGTCTCTTACGTTCAGTAATTGAAGTGGAAACAGGGGATTATGAACCCAGTTTTGTTTGAAGCTGTCCAGGGTGGAATGTGTTCTCAGGATGAAAAGAACTGTTGTGGAAGAATAGACTCCTCAAATGTTACAAAGGATAGTCTCCTGACAAATGTGACAACGAATATGACTCACAAAGTGAAATTTGTGGGTAAAATCTCTGACGAGAGCTCAGAAAATGTGTTCAGTGAAAAAATGTTGGCTATTGTGTATTTCCTTGAAAGACCTAAAGAGCCAATAAATGTGAGTCAACCTGACTGCTTTATGGAAAGACTCCAATCTGAATATAAGAAAGAAAGCTTCATTTTAGATATTCATACTTTATATATTTATACTTCTATTGCTGAAGATTACACTATAGCATTTTGGGAATGGAATTTACTCTAACCCACTGTGAGCCAAATTTGATCGTTAACATAAAGAAAAACACGTATGAAGCAGTTTCACTCAGCTCTGTACAATCTTCGAGAGCAATTTTCAGGGTAAAAATATGTCACTCCTGATGTGTTCTGCGTCCTCATGTGTAATCCCTGTAGAAGTGCAGCTTTGGAGGTGAAGAAAGATGGAGAAACAACATTTATTCCCAATGAAAACTCTGTAATATTAAACAGCGTAAACAAAAGAAAATGACAGCGCGCATCCAGCACAAGGAGAACACATTTAACTTAAACCAAGACATGCACACAATTCAACTATTAAACAGGCCCATTAAGCATTAGGTTATTTTTTTAAATAAGGCTGCAGAGAGGTGCATGGAATCTTGGGAAGTCCTCGTTGTGCTGTCATTAACCCTGCTGCCCAGGTCCAATGGTGGATGCCATGATATTATGTGATGGAGGTTCTACATACAAAAGTCCACTTGCTTGAATGGATATCTGTATTTCTCTCTTAGGTGCTGACGCACTTTTGGCTTATGTCACACATCTTCATCTGAGTTTTGATAGGTCTGATTTACCTTAACATCAACAGTGAGGTGCGCGGTAACAATGGGTTCCTTTTCTGTGGTTTTCCCGACATTTGGAGACCTCGTGCCCTCGTTCTCCAATGTGAGTGGAGAAGAGGGATCAGTAGCAACACCATATCATTCTCTAAACAGGAAACAAAAACCTGCACCAGATTAGCTCTTCTGTTGAGATTTCGTTACTCTAGAAGGGGAAACGCAGGAAGTCAAAGGCAGTTTTGTGTTGCTTTGAGTTCGTCTGAAGATGGCTGTGTTTCTGAGGGAAAACCTGAGCTGCTGATGTAGTTTAAAAGCCTCTACTATCTGGCCAAGACAATGGCTGACATTCTGTTCCAGGTGGGTAGCTGAGATGCCTCCTTGATCCACCAATGAGGATCTATTTAAACATCTCAGCTCCAGGGCTGCTGACCAATGGCTGACCCCAGCTTCAAACAGATATGGGATGACTGCATCAGTCTTATACTTAGCAATGACAAAAAAAACGAATCTTAATCTATTAATTCTGTACCTGTAGTAGAGAGTACTGGACAACTGACATGCCACCAGAGGGATGTTGCTACTGTTTACGGCCCTGTCCATCCACTCTGCCTTTGTGGCTCTGGCCTGTAATTCCACGCTGCCTTAGTGGCTTGGTCTCCAGAGTTCCTCATTGGTGCTGCCTCTAACCCTGTCCAGGATCTCCTGAATGTAGCCCTGTGTTTCCACTAGTCTGGTTTCAATTTGTGTGTTGATATAGTTTATATCCTTCATTTTGGCATTCTGTCTTTGCAGAGTCTCTTTCAAAGGTGTTTTTTCCTGACTGCAGACTGTTCTGGCAATAGTGATTAAACTGCCTTCAATAAATATTCGGTTATAAATGCATTAGTTGCATCCTGCCATGATGATTTTGAAATCCTTTTTATATAACATTTTTGAATTATTTTGGACAACTATAAACATGTTAAAATCCTTATTGAACAACTCACAACATTTCCTGCCCGGTTTTGTTTTGCTCCGTCTCTCCTTTCTTTGCCAACATGCTTCGTATTGTATTTTTCTGACAGTGTTCAGTCACTTCAGATATCTCAAAGCTGGCGCTCTTGGGAATTTGATGTGTATAGCTGAAGTCTTTTTCACAGATGGCCATCTTTGTTGATCCTGTCACAGCTATTTTGGTCCTTCTCTGTTCCAGGTTCTTTGTCAAATTTGACAGCATTAAAAAGTATCTGCACTGGAGTAGTGGGGCCGCCCAATGGAGGATGGGTTCCCTTTTGAGTCTTGGTTCTCCCAAGGTTTCTTCCTAAATTCCTGCCATCTTAGGGAGTTTTTCCTTGCCACTGTCGCCTTTGGCTTGCTCATTAGGGATCTGGACCCACGCAATTTGTAAAGCCGCTTTGTGACAACATGTGTTGTAAAAAGCGCTATATAAATAAAATTGAATTGAATTGAATTGAGTACATAGTTCTCATTGTTCATTATATCACACAAATCTTGAACATTGCCATAATCACGCCATCTTTTTCATGACGTCCCATCACCTTATGCAAGGCAAGGTAAATCAAGTTTATTTGTATAGCACTTTACATAAACATAGAAGAATAATAAAGCTTATTACATCCTGAGACTTATCAACTTGGGGAGACGTTTGCCTGAAATAGAACAGATTACACAAATATAACTATTTAAAATTTAAATAAAAGTAAATGTTAAAAATAAAATATTCAAAAACAATTAAACGAATTTTTTTTTAATTAAAGAAAAAATGTAAAATAAATATGATTAATAAAGGTTAAAGAACATAGCATCTAAATAAATATATAAAATGTTGAAATAAAAGATGAGAAAAAAAGACATAAATGAAGAATGAAAAGAAATGAAAGTACAGTGCCCTGCTACAGGACCTAAGGAAACAATACTGGCTGCAGCATATCGGATAGACACGTTGCTCCTACACCAGTAAGTGATTTGTATACCAGTAACAATACTCTGTAGGGCTACCTTGCAGGGCTGATTGTGTTTTAAAGGCAAGTTATATGTCATGTGCTTGAAAAATTACAGAGGAGAAGAAGCTGCACCATGAAGTTAAAGGAGATCATGAGATATTCAGTGGCGTCTTTATCACCCCTGCAGAGAATAAGTACAAAGAATAAGTACAACAGGGTTGAAAACTCGTACAGTACATGTTTAAATCTATATGGAGATATTAATGATTTATGTCCAGTAACCATAGTTAGAAAAAACACAGTTTTAATCGTTCATACTTTTATACAAATTTGATAGTAGGGTTTCCGTTTGACTGTGATAAACAGAAAAAAAGTATAGCCAACCCCTCGGTTACAAAAGAATTATTACAAGTTCATGTTATTTTACGTCTTGACTTTGCGTCGTGGGGGCGTGAATCCTGATTCAGTGCTTTGAAGAACAGGAAGTGTAAACGGTTTCGAAGCGATTCAATAACCATTTTGATTGACAGGCGTAACTACAGATATCCGTGTGGTCTTTAGTTTAAGGAACAGATGCACGACCTGACTGACATTTGAAATGAAAATCGTCCAAGCGGTAAGCAATACTCTCCTCATCAAAATACGCATTTTATGCTCGCTGAACATGAACAATATGTAAATGAAATCCTGTGAACCCTTCATACATCACTGTCAAAAGTCGCGCAACGCCATGTTTATAAACACGGGTTGTAATCTCCTTGAGTAGGTGAGTGTTTCTGACCTTGCTGTTATAAAAAACCGTGACATTTATTTATGACATTAGCATAGCGAACAAGCTTTCAAATCAGTCAATAACATTGCGATATCAGCACGATCAAGCTTTCTTGACTAGCTTCTTTGAATCCGCTATCTAGCTAACCCCGGCTAACTTGGCTAACTAGCTCGCTAAATGCTGGTGTTACATGGCTGGCTGTAGATTTGTAATGTGTTGCAGAAAATAACGTAAAATGTATCTAGACACAGTGCTTATCTAAAATCACTGAAATTATGTAGCTGTACTGTGCGAGCCAAGTTTTAGACGTATCAGCTGTCGTTAGTAGTGTAATTGTGGTATTGTGCTGGCAAGAAGCAACATGTAACCAGATAGGTAGGTTAGGTTAAACCTAAACTTACATTACTTAACATACTTGTTTTACAGTGTGTGGGTGCTGGACTGCTACTCCCACTTCTTCCAGATCACGAAATTGAGCACGTAGCACGCAGTGCATGAAAATATCAAATATATTTTTAGTGGAACATTTTAAAGCAAGCTCACAGAGGTTATCCAAAACCATGATGTTTCACAATGAATTTGGGTGGTCTGGATACTATGCAGAACTCATGACAAACACTATTAGACGCCAACGAATGTCAGTAGGTCGTTTTAAAGTGTTTTGTTATTTCAGGGGCCTTGAAGGACAGTATTATGTGGCGTTTTGGGAGGACAGTGGCACGACAAAATGGGCCTCAAAAACTTTACCCTGCAGCTACAAAGAAAAGTATCCTTATCTTTTAAGTGCCTCTCTTTACATGTGAAAGCTGTTTTTTTATTGATTCACTGACTTGAATGTCTCTATCTTTTCCAGGGGTCACATTGACCCTTTCAGCAGTTGACTTCCATGGTGTCAGAAGGACGTTTCTGAGGTAATATAAAACAAGCGCTCGTTGCTTCTGAGGTACTATAAAAGAAGTTAAAGGTAGTGTGGTGTGTAGCAAGGCATGTTGTAGCACGTGAAAATATTTGTGCCTTTATAGTTTTTAAGTTCTGCTTCCTATATACCCCTGTCCTCTGCAGAGGGATAGGTCCTTATGGAAGTATGTGGAAAGTACGTGGAAACTTAATGAATTCATCATCCACTGGATTCGCTTTGAGGTTATTTGGTAACAGCATATCTGACACTGGTGAGCTTGCTTTTGGTCATACCACGACATCAACTGTAATTGTAAATTAAGGTTTGACATATCTAAAGTGTCCTAAAATTGATTCAGATTCAATTCAGTATAGTATTGGCTCTGTATTCAGTTGTAGTGAAAACATTGTTTGCCCTGAGTGACCTTAAACATTGTCTCCTCTCAGTGTTGTTCCTGTGTTTGGTCCGCAGATCCTGTAAACATCCACAAACAGAGGTTGATGTTATGGTTCAGTCACCTGCCACGGGAGGAAAAGCAGTTTGGGGGCTACTTTTCTCCTGAGTCAATGCACGTAGAGCCACTTATCATGGAAAGGAACCCAGAGGATGGGAAAGGCCTTTCCACCAGTCCCTTTAAGGGCAGAGCAGCAGTGAGCCACAGTATCACAGTTGAGCAGCTTTTTGACGGACGTTACTGTGAAGCTCAGGGTCGTGGACCCAATGTTCTGCTCTATGGCGCAGTTGGTACCGGGAAGAGCACAGTTGTTCGCAAACTGGTTTTGGACTGGTGTGCTGGGTCAGCGCTGTCCCAGTTCAAGTTAGTGGTGCCCTTCTCTTGTGAAGACCTCTCTAATTTGTCCAAATTCACATCACTGAGAGACCTCGTGGGTAGGAAGTACATGCACCTTCGAAAGACACCGTTTCTTCTTGGAGAAGGTAATCAGGCCAAAGAGATACTGTTCATCTTCAACGGCATGGAGAAGATGAAGTTGGACTTCAGGATTGGCTCCACTGACCTGTGCAGTGACCCTAATGAGGTTCTTCCACCAGCATCCATTGTGGTTAACCTGCTTAGGAAGTATCTCCTACCTGAGGTGTGTGATCCAGATCTTCTCTCCAAAGGAACTTCCATATTTTTACTAATTTATAAAATCTGTATCACCATATTGATTCTTTCATTTTGTTGTTTCTTTTTTGTAACCATTTAAAAGCGTAAATAGCCATATGTAGCCATTTATTGTATGTTATCTTTTAACAACTAAATTGAGGATTAATGCCAACAATGTTTTAACTTTCTGAATATTTTTTAGGCCAGCATTTTGATCACAACCAGACTGTCTGCTGTAGATTACATCCCTAAGAAGTATGTTAGCCGCTTCATTCAGATCTGTGGGTTCAGGGATCCTGATCGCCAGAGAGCCTACTTCACGAGCAGACTGTTGCTGCAGACGGAGCAAAAGCCAAGCAAGGAGGCGGAGTCTCTGATCGAGATGCTCTTCCTCAACCTTCAAAAGGAGAGCCAATTGGCCGCAGCCTGCTTCTCACCCTCTTACTGCTGGCTCACGTGTGCCAATCTACATTTCCTGCACTTTACCGACATCCACGCGCCCATTCGGACTCTTACCGGCATCTACACCAGCTTCCTGAGACTCAACTTCGGGGGAGAGGTGCTGGCGGCGGGAGACATGTCTTCGCAAGAGCCCCACACGTCATTGATGCTTTACGTGGTTCGCACCGTAGGGAAGCTAGCGTTTGACGGAGTTACCAGCAAGCGCACGTCGTTTTCCAAGCATGATCTAGAACAGTGGATAGGTGGACAGACCAAAACTGACGAAGAACTTCAGCAGTTGGCAGTGTTTCGCACAGACGTGCTGGACTTCTTTCTGGTGCCTTGTGTTGAATCTAATAAAAGTCTCACTGACCCGGATAACAAACGGTATGTCTTCGCAATTCCTGCCATGCAGGACTATCTCGCTGCCCTCTACGTTGTTCTTGGTGAGAATAAGAGCGTTCTGGAGAAGGTGACCAATCAGTTATCAGTTATCATTGGACAAGCTGGCGAGGACGTCACTGCTTTAATGACCATCCTCTCCAAGTTCCTACCCCTCAGGATCTTTGCCATTTTCAACTTGGTGAAATTGTTCCCCAAACTTTTCGAGCGTATCAGCAATCTCAGCAAGGGTCGCATCGCTAACACCATGGCTGCGGAAATGTTCCGCTCGGAAGACAGCTTCAACGAAGACGTGCTGGATCAAATCGAGCAAAGCCTGCTGGGTGTGCAGGGCCCGCAGCCGCAGCAGGAAGACGACACTAGGTCCTTCGAGCTGTACCCTATCTTCATGGGAGGCCTCCTGCATTACGGCAACAGGAGGCTTCTCGATCAGCTCGGCTGCAGCATCAAGAGCCCCACGGTGGCGCAGATCACCCGGACACTCAAGAAGCAGCTGATCAAGGAGAGTAGCAAGCTGCTTCCTCCCACCGAGCTGATGGACGTGCTCGTTCTTCTCTACGAGCTCCAGAACCCGCAGCTCATGGCTGAGGTCCTGCGGCCAATCAAAACCATCAACCTGTCCACCGTGCGCATGACCCCACTCAAGTGCTTTGTCCTGAGCTCGGTGCTGGACTCCACCCCCTCCAGCTTCCTATTGGACGAGCTCAACCTCTCACGCTGTCACATCACCCCGGAACTGTTACCCATGTTGTGGCCCGCCTTCCACCACAGCCGGAGCCTCAAGTGAGACATTGCTTATTAATACTGGCAATTGATTATTAAACCTGGAAAGCTGTTTGTTTTTGAATGCTTGGAGCATTTATGGTAATACAGAATATGTTAAGCATGGTATTGGCTCCTTGTTAATTACAGCATTTTTCTCACATGAGTTACATGAATAAATGAGCTCACTGCATGAGAATCTTGGAATATTTGGTAGCACCTTGCCATGAGCATTTTAATACGTCGACTCATTTTATGAATAACCCAGTACCTAATGAATTACCTAATACAGTTTTGGAATTAGTCCAATAATAATCAGTAGATATGTGTAAAACTGCTGAAAGTTCAGGCATTGTGAAGTAAGCTTAAATTCTGAATATAGCTTGAGAGTAATTCATAGATGTTTCTTCTTCTTCTTTAATCCTGAAAGCGCAGCGAGCTAATGGCATGCGTGTGCGTTTTTAACAGCACTGTGTTTTCTTGCTATGTTCAGTCTGCAGTTTAACAGCCTGGGTCCTGAATCATGTGCACTGCTGCGAGATCTACTGCTTGAACCCAGCTGTACAATAAGATCATTACAGTAAGCTGAGTTGCTGTGTTCACAGATTGTTTGGTCCCAAGAGCTCGATCAACAGTCTTGAAACTACCTGTTGTTTTTATTTATACATGAGAACTAGAATCACTTTTTGCATTCGCCAGTCGCTCTGCTAAATCTCATATGCGGCACTAAAAATAGTTTTGCTTCGTGTACATAAACTTTATTCTTGCCCTGTATCCAGGTTGTGTGATAACTCCCTGCTGGACAGTGGAGCTAGCCTTCTGTTGGACGCTCTGCCTGGTAACCAGTCTTTGCAGACGCTGTCTCTGATGCACACCGGCCTGGGAGACCACGCGGCGCTTACGCTGGCGGAGAGGCTTGGCCAGCACTCCGGCCTGCAGGAGCTGAACGTGGCCTACAACAACATCGGGGACAGCGCGGCGCTGACTCTGGCCGACGCCTGCAGAGAGCATCCCACCATCCACACTGTGCAGTGAGTGTGTCTGTTCCACCGCTACGCTGTACGAGTCACTGCCGCCTACATTTGTCTTCAGATAGTTAGGGAGCGTGATGGAGATTTGTGTCCCCCACAGCCTGTACCTGTCCCCCACAACCTGTACCTGTCCCCCACAACCTGTACCTGCCCCCCACAGCCTGTACCTGTCCCCCACAGCCTGTACCTGTCCCCCACAGCCTGTACCTGTCCCCCACAGCCTGTACCTGTCCCCCACAGCCTGTACCTGTCCCCCACAGCCTGTATCTGTCCCCCACAGTCTGTACCTGTCCCCCACAGCCTGTATCTGTCCCCCACAGCCTGTATCTGTCCCCCACAGTCTGTACCTGTCCCCCACAACCTGTACCTGTCCCCCACAGCCTGTATCTGTCCCCCACAGCCTGTATCTGTCCCCCACAGTCTGTACCTGTCCCGCACAACCTGTACCTGTCCCCCACAGCCTGTATCTGTCCCCCACAGCCTGTACCTGTCCCCCACAGCCTGTACCTGTCCCCCACAGCCTGTACCTGTCCCCCACAGCCTGTACCTGTCCCCCACAGCCTGTACCTGTCCCCCACAGCCTGTACCTGTCCCCCACAACCTGTACCTGTCCCCCACAACCTGTACCTGTCCCCCACAACCTGTATCTGTCCTCCACAGCCTGTACCTGAACCAGCTCACCGACGCAGGCAAACGCTCACTGCACGTCCGCGGCGTCCCGCAGGTGAAAGGGGGCAGGCGAGTGAAGACGCTCGCGTCCGTGACCGAGGGCTCGGACATCTCGGAGGACTGGCACCCCATCCTGAGCGTGATTGGGAAGAACTCGCTCTCGTGGGAGAGGGAGCGCGTGCGGGAACAGCTCCGGGCCTTCCTCAAGGACCTGGAATGGGGCCGACAACAGCACCACAGCTTCTGGAAGAAGCTGCACTTCCGCAGAGTGGAGAGGGTGGTGAGGAAGACCCTGCAGATGCTGGAGAAAGGCAGTACAACAGGCACCAGGCCTGCTTCAAAATAAAAGCGTGGGAGGGCAATCAACTATGCAGTCCTATGAACAAATAATTCCTTTGCATTATTTTCTGTTTATTCGCCATGCATTTCCTGACTCAGTGCTTCCACATGTAAATCATAAAACATATAACTGATTTGTAGGGAGGATTTCACTTTATGGTGGGTGGACTGATTATTTTTATAAACAGTACTTGAAAACGTTTTAGTAGTGCAATGATAACTGCAGGTCACGTTACAAGGGTGAGGAGAAAAAGGACCTTTGTGCTTTATGGTCTATATAAATTCTCGTTAATGCTTTTTTAAAGCTTCGACTTCTACCCATAATCAAAATATTGTTGTTCAAACCATTATGGATTTTGTTGCCTACAAGCAATAGTGCTACACTGACTAGTCATGGCAGTGTCGTCAGTGACAAGACCACACTGCAGTTTTGGTACGGTATTAAATTAGCTTATTAATGAAGTCCCACATTTTCATTTCACCACTGACCTACAAGGGATATTTAATACTTTTTTTAACATCTAACATAATTTAGTGCCTTTAACCACAGTTTACCTCGTGCATGATGTGCCCACTCAGAAATAATAACCAAACGAGCAGCCTGCCATCTTGTTTAGTTCATGTCCATTTTGAGATGTTCACTACGTTTGCACTGTTTCTCGTCGTTACACAATTGAGATGCTTTGTTTTGGATCTTCTATGTATGACCGTACACAGTGTTCCATAATAAAGGCACTGGAGTCTTCTGATCTCTGCCTGTGTCTGCGCTATTGTCTCATAAACCTCAGCTTAAATATTAAACTCCAGAGGGGTAGTGTGGAGCAGAAAGGCGGAGCGGAGGTGGCGGTGCGGTCGTGGTCCGTGGACGTGCACCTTGATCCTTCTCGCTGCCCGTCATCTACTGAGAGTCGGGACGCAGGTGGCAACGCCATGAAGTACACTGCAGGTAACCAGCGTTGGTCTGGGGGGATTATGTTCACTTCCCTCTCGTTTATATTAAGGGATAAAAGGAAATGTAAATCAATGGAACCTGCATTATGCAATATATATATATATATATATATATATATTATACTACAATTACATTATCATATATTTCAATATATGACCTTTTCTCACAAGTGAGGGTTTTATGAGTGATTTGATGTGTTATATTTCTATATGCTTGTGATATTGTGATTCAGATTGAAATCTTAAGTGTGAATGAAATCTAGATTCAAGAGGTAAACCTTCAAATACTGTTGTGTTAATACTTCAGAAGAGGAAAATTATGTTAAGGTGGTTGGTGGTTTAACGTAGTAGGAGACCTCTGGATTTGCCTCTACTGATGCCATGACTTGTCCTATCAAACACAGAAGCAAAGCAACCAAAGGTCCTCTCAGGACAATATGAACTAATAATTGCACCTGCCCGCTGATATCTTACAACATGGTTGCTTTGTTGCCAAACCATCACGGTAGCATGTTCACATGATCTGTGCTTGAGAAACACGGATTGGTCATTAGAATTTGTATCCCTTCGAAATCGACAAAATCCTCAATACCATGTCGTAGTATATTGATTTAAGAACAACTTTCAGGTTTCTTTCAAAAAATGTGTTCATTTACCCAAACCAGTGAAAGTGTTTTCAAGTTAATGTTGAACTTCAGGCACACCTCAATGGGCAGCATTATATTTTAAACTGGAGTAAAGATTGTTGGTGGAAATAGGGCAAAGTTTTGAAACTTACAAAGTTATTTTTATATCCATAGGGCCAGTAGAGGTGTCACAGTAAGTATCCTCTAATAATTTCATGAAGTGATGTGAATAAATGATAAATGGGATCACATTTGTCTGCATCTTACAGAGTAACTAATACGTTAAATGAGTCATTACATTTTATCAGTGGATTACATAATGTTTTGTTGTTTGTTTGTTTAAAGAAAGTTCACTTTCAACCCAAAAGAAGGGATTGACAACCCAGCCCTAGTCATATCAGACGACACAGGTAAAGTCACCCCCCATCCTCACCCCATAATGCATTTCTGTATCTGATTCTACATGCATAAACAGTGGGATCTACTTTAGTTCCAGACGTGTGCCCACGGTTATGCCTGTTAACGCGGGAGGAGGGCCAGGGCTATGGATTCTACCTGCAGAAGGAGAGAGGCTGCAGAGGCCACGTGGTGCAGCAGGTGGCGCCGTGGAGCGCAGCGAAGCGCAGCGGGCTAAGGGACGGAGACCGCATTCTTGAGGTCAATGAGGACTTTGTAGACAACCAAGAGCATTCAAAGGTAAAGACCTACTTCCCAACAGGAAAGCAGAATGGATGTCCTCTTAAGGTCACCTACATTTTGTCATCAGTGCGTCCTACACAGCAGAATCACTGGTGACGAGTGTTAAATAAATCAGACACAGGAAAACCACTGGTGTTAACTGCAACACTAATGATTTTTATGTAAATGGGGAGAGAACTAAATGTCTTTTAAAGACAACAAACAAAGAAATAGCAGCACAGTGAATCTTTTGGATAAGTGTGTGTGAAAGCTTCAAAATATAAAACACTTGGCCACACTTGCCTTCATTGTTCTTGTATTACTGGTTTTGTCTGTGCATCTCTGCTGTCTCTTTGTCGGGTTGTCTCTGAGACCTCCCTGCCTCTCTGCTGTGTCTGTGTGTGGCTGTGTCTCTGAGCCCTGCCTCTCTGCTGTGTCTGTGTGTGGCTGTGTCTCTGAGCCCTGCATCTCTGCTGTGTCTGTGTGTGGCTGTGTCTCTGACCCCTCCCTGCCTCTCTGCTGTGTGTGTGTGTGTGGCTGTGTCTCTGAGCCCTGCATCTCTGCTGTGTCTGTGTGTGGCTGTGTCTCTGACCCCTCCCTGCCTCTCTGCTGTGTGTGTGTGTGTGGCTGTGTCTCTGACCTCTGCCTCTCTGCTGTGTGTGTGTGTGGCTGTGTCTCTGAGCCCTGCCTCTCTGCCGTGTCTGTGTGTGGCTGTGTCTCTGAGCCCTGCCTCTCTGCTGTGTCTGTGTGTGGCTGTGTCTCTGAGCCCTGCCTCTCTGCTGTGTCTGTGTGTGGCTGTGTCTCTGACCTCTGCCTCTCTGCTGTGTCTGTGTGTGTCTGTGTCTCTGACCTCTGCCTCTCTGCTGTGTCTGTGTGTGGCTGTGTCTCTGAGCCCTGCCTCTCTGCTGTGTCTGTGTGTGTCTGTGTCTCTGAGCCCTGCCTCTCTGCTGTATCTGTGTGTGGCTGTGTCTCTGAGCCCTGCCTCTCTGCTGTGTCTGTGTGTGGCTGTGTCTCTGAGCCCTGCCTCTCTGCTGTATCTGTGTGTGGCTGTGTCTCTGACCTCTGCCTCTCTGCTGTGTCTGTGTGTGTCTGTGTCTCTGACCTCTGCCTCTCTGCTGTGTCTGTGTGTGGCTGTGTCTCTGAGCCCTGCCTCTCTGCTGTGTCTGTGTGTGTCTGTGTCTCTGAGCCCTGCCTCTCTGCTGTATCTGTGTGTGGCTGTGTCTCTGAGCCCTGCCTCTCTGCTGTGTCTGTGTGTGGCTGTGTCTCTGACCTCTGCCTCTCTATCTTGCAGGTGGTGTTGAAGGTACAAGCATCTGGACTGCACGTGTGCTTACTAGTGCTGGACGCTGAGCAGTACGAGCGGGCTCTTTCCGAGGGAACGGACCTCATGGCTCTGGTCCAGGCTCACCGTGGAAACGGCTGTGCCCGCCCCCGCCTGTGCCACATCATCAGAGAGCCTGGCTTTGGCCTGGGGCTCAGCATCATCCCCATAGAGGGTACGGGGGTCACAGTGGCGCGAGCATGAACCATAGCAGTGAAAATTAATAGTGATAAATCTCTGTGTCTCAAAGAGGAAGCTGGTATACACAGAACGCATTTTTGTGTAGGTGATAAAGGAAAGTATTATCTGGACCCCGTGAGTGAGGGCCCGTCTGAAAGAGCAGGGGTTAGAGCTGGAGACCGTCTGCTCTGGATCAATGGAGTCATGGTCTCATCCCTCTCACACTCGGCACTGACAAAAATGGTTGGTTGGCATCATTTCTGTGTGATGTTTTGCCCAGTCACTTTAGATTTAATCTGACCTTCTCTGCTTATTTCCATTTTTCTGATAGACCAAGAGGTGCGACGAATATGTGACCATCTTGGTGATAGATAGCATAAGTGACGAGAGTTATATTCGCCGAAAAATGCCCATCTTTCCTGCTCTTGCCTGCACCCATAACCTACCACACAGGCCCAAAACTCTCCATCTGGTTCAGGGATTACAGGGCTATGGCTTCCTGTTACGACAAGAGAAACTGACTTCAGGGAGGATTGGTGAGACAGATTCAGCACACACAAGAATTCCCTCTATACACAAAACATTACATGTAGCCTAATCATACTCAGGTTACAGCAGTTCTTTAGCAAACCCATGTAGAATGGACACCAGTGATAAGATGTGGGTTATTCTGTCCTCTGCACTCCCACACAGTTCACATATTTGTTTGATCCAAGCTCAGAGTGTAAACTACCCATGTGAACTGAGGTGTATAGAGAGCTGGATCCAAGCAAACAGAAAGACTGTGTGCAGTGGTCCTGAGAACCTGATTGTGAACCACAGGCTTAAAGTGAATGGGTTCTGTGTGATGCATCTCAAATTCAAACATGTTCTGTTATTGTTCTGTTATGTTTCTTATTGTTCTATTATTGTTCTATTATTGTTCTATTGTGTTTCTTATTGTTCTATTATTGTTCTATTATTGTTCTATTGTGTTTATTATTGTTCTATTGTTCTATTATTGTTCTAGAATGTTCTATTATGACAGTACTGGAGATATATTATTACTATTTTTTACTCAGACCTGTAACCTTAGTGTTGGTTTGGCATTATGAGATATGAAGTGTGTGTTGTGTGGTATGGGGCCCTGCAGCTCACCTGCTGCGAGAGGTGGACCCCTGTAGCCCCGCGGAGGCAGCAGGGATGGAGGATGGAGATCTCCTGCTGGCGGTCAACGGAGAGCAGACGGAAGGTGTGGAGCACGAGGACATCGTGAGAAGAATACGGCAAAGCGGTCAGCAGGTCACGCTTACCACCATCTCCATCCAGGGCAGGGACTACTACACACAGGTGCGTGCACACACACACACACACACACACACACAAGTGATATACTGCACATTTGTGGACTATATTCAATACCATACAAGGGACAGTGTTTTAGTGAAACATTAATATCCATCTCTCTTCCTGGGTACATTGCTGAAGCAACATCTTTTTGACATACAGTACATATTACCCTGAAGACTACACTCAGATCTGGGCGTTAACTCACACTAACCCAAATGTGTTTCATACTAAGCAGATGCAAAATGTAGAATCTTCTGCTGATTTTGTTTATTCTACACACTGTCTGGTTTGGTTGTAATTTCCTGTGTACTCCACAGCTGGGCTTTTCACCATTATTGTTTTACGAACAAAACACTCCAAAGACAGGACATTTCCCTGGGCTCACACTTCAGCGCAGGGCTGTGCACTCTCACCGGCCACGTCTTCGCCTCTGTGTCCTTCACAAGGAGGACACAGGATTTGGCTTCAGTTTGGCTGGCATTGAGAACAGTCCAGGGACCTACATTGGACAGGTTCTCATCTACTTATTCACCTGGAATATCTGATCAGAAACAAACCGTACAGTTCAAAATCAGTATTCAATTATTTGTAGCATTACTTTAGGTATAAATCACCTAATTTCCACCGACCTTATTCAATGACAGCAAATCTGATTCCTCAGCTGGGTAGGTCACGCCTACTCTCTTAATGTTTCAACAGAATAAGGTGTTCCGCTTTCGTCCTGTAGGTGGCAGCAGGGTGTGCCGCGGAGAGAGCGGGGCTCTGGGAGGGGGATGTGATCGTGGAGGTGGACGGCCAGCATGTGGAGCACGAGCACTTTGAAGAGGTGATGAGTCTGATCAAGAAGGCAGGCACTCCCCTCAGACTGCTGGTGCTGGAGGGCGCGGAGTACGAGGTCCTCAGACACGGTCGCCTACCAACCCAGGTGTGATCCTGCATGGCACACAGGTGAGAGAGTGGGGGGAAGAAGAACATCGGGCTGTATTTAGGGCAAATGTGCACCTGAGGGTTTTTTTTTTTACCCTTTCCATCCCAGATTCCCCAGGGTGACACTCAGCTACTGAAGCTCGTAGAAATGATTCACAGGAAATGATGATCGCGATTATTCGATGTCCCTTTCTGCTTTCGTTTGAAATGTTAAATTCAACACAGATGAAGCAAGTCGGGATGTTCCTTAAGGGAGTCAGAGCGTCTGCTCTTCAGAGTGTGTTTATATAGCCCTTTTTACAATAGCCCCTGTCACAAAGCAATTTTACAGATAGTCCACACCCACAGTAGCAAGCCACAGGCAACATGGGCAGATAGAGAAACCCTCAGAGAGCATGAGGCACAAACCTTGAGAAGGAGACACGACTCAATGTGTGTGTGTGTGTGTGTGTGTGTGTGTGTGTGTGTGTGTGTGTGTATGTGTGGTGGGGGGGGCAGCTGAGGTGGATTAAGGCTCAGCGACATCATGACAGCAGAAGTAGACGTATCTTGGCAGGAAGGATGATGGATCATTGTGCATGGTTACATACGGCAGTGTGTAAAATATGGGTTTATAGTGTGTAAGTGTGGGGTTCTTCAGATCTAGCTAAGGCAGCTCAGCTGAGAGGAAAGAGCTGGAAGGGAACAGACACAAGGTCTCCCTGGAGTACCAGCACTTCACCGCTCTCAATAAACCTGAATCACCAAAGAGCCACAGTGACAGCATCACTGCATCTCGGTTTATTCACTGCAATTCAACACAGATGAAGCAAGTCAGGATCTTCCTTAAGGGAGTGCTTTTTACACTCGCCCCTGTCACAAAGCAGCTTTACAGATGTCCTAGTCCAAACATATACAACCCAGTGCCCATAAAGCCCTTTACCTAAGAGGAGAGATATTTAACAAAATGTCTGACAAAACAAATGGGTTTTTGGGTTTTCAGCCTGGTCTTAAATATTGAGAGTGAGTCTTGAACATTGACGTTGAAGATTATCCCATAGTGTGGGAGCTTTAGAGAAAAAGGCTCTTCCCCCTGTGTCAGATTTCCTTATTCTAAGTATCAACAAGGAGCCTTTTGATCTAAGCAAATGTGAAGACTGTTCAGTACTTTGTAGGTTATTAGAAGTTTTAATATAATATTTTACTGTGAGCCAATGCAGTGTAGCTAGTATAGGAGTAAAATGTTTAAGGTAATATAGGAGTAGCATATACAAACATTCTAGTTTCAGTGAGTTGGTTCACATGGTGTGAGCTACGGCTTTCAAACCTGTGCTTTGTTTATGTTCTTCTTCTAGGTAACAAAAATCCAGAGCAACAAAACAGGATTCACACACAGAGTGTGAACAAAATGCAGAGTAGAGTCTGAATTTAAAAATATTTCAAATGGTTCCATGACGCAGCTGTACAGTGAGAATCTGAAACGGTGTATAAAGTCGGTCCATGTTGCACTTTCCTCAGTGCTAACAGAGCTTATGAGTCATCACTAAACAAGCGGACTGTCTAATCAGTGAATTATTGCTTGATTGAGGAATCACAAAGCCAACTATTGTTGAGTCATTCCTGACACACTCAAATATGAACTCATAGCACCAACACATTCTCATTACTGATATTCACAGTTTTAATAGATCAAATGGAAATAATTCAAATCTGGACTCTTGTTCTGTGTTGAGTGTTGTTTTGTTGCATTAGTTCTGGTAAGAACTCTGGCTGCTGCATTGTGAACTACTTGACACTTATTGGCATAACCACATAGTAAGGCCTTACAGTAGCCCCATCCATAAGTGATAAACGCATGGACTGGCTTTTCTGCAACATGTGCTGATATTTAGTATATTTCCTCATCTTTGCCAATGTTTTTGTAAAAGGCTCCCCTAGAAATATTACTGACATAAGCTTCAAATAACAGACTGCGTCCATAATTATGTTAAGGTCTCTAATGATTAAACACAGTGTCATTGGTAAATTTAGAATTTAAAGTTTTCATATTTCATATTTCGTTTTATTACAGGATGCAGATTCAACACAAGACAAATTTGTGTAAAGGGGTATTAAAAAGCTACTGTAGTGATTCTTCTGGTGATTTGTAAAGGAATTCAAACTCTGAAGAACAATTCTACTCAGTCTACTGAAAAGGTTCTGCTATAGAAAAAGCTAAACATGCCAAAGAAAAAGATACAGTATGAATGTTTTTATTTAAGTGACACAACATACATAAAATATTATGCTTGTCTGTTTATAGAGTGAAAAATGTTTATGAATCTCAACATATATTCACAAGTCACTGTATTAGGTACACCTTGCTAGGGTTGGACAACCCTTCAGAGCTTGAACTTTAAACTTGCCTAAATCATCTTTCTTCCCCATTATGATACTCGATTTGAACTTCAGTAGGTTGTCTTGAGCCCTTGACCATGTATATCTACATGCATAAAAAACATTGGGTTGTTGTCATGTGATTGGCTGATTTTTCTGCATTAATGAGCAGCTGTACAGTTGTACCTAATAAAGTGGCAGGTGGGCATAGTTTTAAGATTGAATATACGAAACTGAGGTACATTATTAGTGAAACGTTAATGTAAATGCCCATAATTGTATACAATCCAGGTTTTCTTCATTTCTATCGTCATTTCACTCTTTTCTTCATTCAGCTTGTTTTTGTCTTTCTTTTTCCTATGGGGAAAAAAAGATTCACTTATTCATCGGTTTGTAAGCAGGTTATTTATTTTCTCTTAACACCAATCCAAAACATGTAAGTCCTATATCTTAATAACATGTACATATGCAGTAACAAAATAAATATAATGACCTTTTGGTTCGTTTTGTTACTAACCATTTTTGTGTTTTTGTTTACTTTTTCGAGGCATCCTCAATTTCTGTAAAAGTCCCAAATTCAGTAGTTATTTATTATTTATTTATTATTCAATTTTTTTCTAAATTAAAAAGTGAATCTCCAAGTAGGTGTGCCAGAGTTGCGTGAGGTGTGTAACCTTGGAGAATAAGACCGATTTGCTCAGTGACCCTTCCGGCATCTTCTATGCTGAAGCACATGGGTGGTTTGAACTTGATCACGTTCTCCCATGGTCCATCGGTGCTCACACATATGTGCCTCTCTTTCAGCCTGACAAAGGCAATGTGATGGCACATGCTTCTAAGTAGACAGAAGTCCTGCGTGACGATTGCGGAACATGTACCTGTATGAATATTTCTCACCTCCTCACAAGCAGGGCTGCCTCTTCTGTTGCTGGTGTCAAAGCTGCTCGGTCTTTCACCAGTTCAAAGCCCAGAAACAGCCCTGCACCACTGCAGAGGAGAAACATTCTTAATTTAGAGATCCTTCAGAAATCTCATTATAACGTTTTGTCAGATGTCACAGTGGTTTATATTTTGCAAAGGTCATGTCTAAGATACATAGGATGAACCCTTGTGGATCATTCCAAAAATACTTCTCTCATGACAATGAACCTTGTAACTTCAAAAATCAACTGACATCTGGCATTACTGTTTGGGATGCTCACCGCACGTCTCCTATGATTGGGTGCTTGGCCTGGAGCTGTTTGAGGAGCTTCATTAGGTGACTACCAACACGCTCAGCGTTTCCTCTCAGGTCCTCCTCCTCTATCACGTCCAGTACTGCCAGGCCAATGGCACAGGACACGGGGTTCCCACCAAACTGCATTAAAAATCCAGTAAACACAAATTCCGGCACTGCCAGTTTGGTGGTTGAAGCTTCCTGTCTATGTCTAGTCCACATACACAGCATTTTACACTAAACTGTCCTGGGTGGTGTTTTATAATGAAACAATATAACAGCTCCTCACGGTATTGAAATATTCGACTCCATTGGCTGTGAAGGTGCCCGCTATCTTCTCTGTGGTGACCACACATGCCAACGGGTGCCCGTTGCCCATGGGCTTCCCCATAGTCACAATGTCAGGGCAGAAGTCTTCACCTTGAAGCTGGAAGGCCCAGAAGTGGCTTCCCACACGGCCAAAGCCAGTCTGAATTTCATCAGCTACAAACACTCCCCCTGCAGCCCGGATGTGCCTGTTGGAAATTCAAATCCTTCACCAGTTCCCTCCTGGCAGTAAAAGCCTCAGTCATTGTGTACAAAATATCGCAGAAACGAGCTCTGCACCTTTCTGTATTTCTGAGTTCAGCCAGGAGATTTAGAGCTATAGAACATTGCATTAAAAGGGGAATAGGTCATTGTGAGTCATTTTGCCCATGAAACCGTATTGCGCTGATGGAAGACACCAACTCTGCGACTCTTTGGAAGTATCCAGGTGGCAAGATGATTTGGCCACCGACACTGGGTAAGGACTCCGCAAAGAAACATGAAATCTATAACCAAAAATGTAAAGATCTGAATGTCAAAGGCATAACTGCATACCGCTGGGAAAACATTTGGTGACTTTCTCAAGACTCAAATGTGTGATTTCTTTGGCACATAGTGAAGCGTGACTACATACCTTCCGCCCTCTCTTCTGCACTTCATCAATAAGGTTTTTCACAGTGTCTGCGTACGCCTGTCCTGGGTTGGGATGATCCTCTCTGTAAATTCCTCTGTACGTGTCAGGAAGAGGTGCCTGCATGAACAAAACAGTGTAGTATTGCGACGGCAAGGCTACTGTACTAGAAGACTCTGTTTAGGTCATGTGTCGTACACACCACATGGACCCACTCTTTTTGGCCTTCCAACTTCTGGAACTTGTAAGGACTTATGTCGATAAGACTGGTAAGATGTCCATGATAGGCACTTGAGAAGAATAAGAAGAGGCCAACACTGATTCAAACGCACTTTAGTATTTCATTAAAATCGAGGCTATCTGTAAATACATGAGAATGTTCATATTTTTAAAAGGTCTTACTGGTCTAGAACAATGACATCCTCAGTTTGAGTATACTGACGAGCCAATCGCAGGGCAAGATCATTAGCTTCTGATCTTCAGGCAATAAAAGAATAATTTGAATGAGACAAATTTCTGTTTCGAATATCTGTACATTGCATAATGACAGTGGTTAATGTTTTATCACACTCACCCGGAGTTGACGAAGTAGAAGACACAGAGTTTCTGAGGAAGAGTCTTCGCAAGACGTTCTGCATATTGCACTATATTGTCATGGAGGAATCTGGTGTTTGCATTAAGAAGCTCCATTTGAGCAGTAGCTGCTTTAGTAATACTGGGGTGACAGTGTCCCACTGCAAGAAGCATGTGATAACGTTGTTAATTACACAATAATAATAAAAGGTCACTAGCTTTGGAGGACGTCTTGCATGCACACTTTTTTTATGTGGTACTGAAGACTGCAGCAGAGAGCAAACGAAACAGATGACTTCACATTTACTTACCATGCTGAACATTGCTAATGCAATCTAAGTACTGTGTCCCATTTTCATCATACAAATACTGTCCTCTCGCTCTCACTATTTTAATTGGGTCGTGCGAAAAAAAGAGCCTACACGACTGCCTGCAACGACATTAATGGGGAACTGTTAATATTCTGCACAGTGCCACAAATATTATATGGTAAGTCTCAACAAATAAACAACTAGCTGTGCAAAGAGGCAAATATAAGCAGCGTTACCCAATCAGCTTTTTACGCATTTGAAGAGTGTGTTTCTTGTCGAAAATTTCCAAAGTCATGATTTTCGCAGTTGTTTTATTATGACAGTGTCGTGTCACCGGTAAAAATACTTCGTATTTCGGAAAATGTTACTGCTGACGAAAACGGACTTTGGGACAACTGCCACTGTTGCTGTTCACCAAGTTTCGTCCGTCGCGTATGACGTTCTGCACATTTGTGCTCATCCAGGAAACGCAGCAGTGGAGAGTACACAACATTACCACAGCGAGCAACGTTACGCAGTAACCAGCAGAAACCAGGTGTGGCATTTGCTTTGCTTGCTATGGTTTCACAATATCTGTAGTTGCAGTTATTTTTCGAGGTTATTTTATCTCTTTTTTGGCTAATACGTGCTGCTGTTTTCACTGACGTTACTTCTCGTCGCAGGTTGCTATGCTATGCTATGCTAGCATGACAGCTGTAGCTACACAGCTAGCTAGGTTAGCTGTCTCGTCATGGCAGTAGACGTCAAACATTAACTACAGTCGTTTATGACTAGTGTATAATATATTATGTGGTGGTGCTCGTCTTGACCGACAGTGACATGGCATATCGTAACTTTACGGCTCATTTGATACCATCTTGCTGTCCAGTTATTAACGTCACTAAGTCTATAGACAGCTAGCAGACTCGCTTAGGACTCATTGAGTTGTGTAAAAATGCGATTTGGAAGGAAAAGCAGGCTATTTTCTGTACACATATGAACAATTCCGTATTGTTCATATCTGTATTGTTTAGCTGTGTAAACGCACGTATGTTCACATACATTCACTCTTTACAGGCTGGTATTTAGCACCTGTATATGCTCCAGTGAAATGACAGACCAGGGTAATAATAATCAGAGTATCTCTCGAAACCCCTTTGCTGCCCTCTTCGGTTCCCTTGCGGATGCAAAGCAGTTTGCATCAGGGCAAAAACTACAGCAGCAAGCTGAACCACCATGTAAGTTTCCAGTATACTGTTCTATAAAGCATCTTAGAAAGGCATTGCTGATATTTCTCAGTTTGTTCTGTGGCATATGCATGTTTATGATTCTTTTTTTAATGTAATTAATGACCACTTATAGTGGAAGACTCCGGGGAGAGCCAGTCTGAGTCTGAAAATTCAGTGTCTGACAGCATCGACGACAACGATGACTCGGTGGCAGAGATCAGCCGCTCGTTCCGCTCACGGCAGGAGCTCTGTGAGCAACTCAACGTCAATCACATGATCCAGAGGATCTTTCTTATCACACTGGACAACAGTAAGCACATCATCACCTGTAATGACCAGCTGGTTGACTGTAAAGTTCAAGTGGACCTTGTGTTTTATGGCATTTTCTGATGGCATGAGAACTAAATCACTATTCACATAATGACATCTTGATGATCTCACTCAGGCTGATGGTAATGAACTTACATTGCTTTCCAGAATTGTAGCAAATGACTTCACTCTTTTCTGTTAGGTCATCTTCCCAACTTCTGACTCATTGGTCCAGCCTTTACTGTTTCCTGGAATATCAAGTTAATACTAATTTATGCAGTGGCTTTCAAATCATCACCGCTGCAGCACAGATAACACACGTATGGACATAGATGCCCTATGCTTATGATCCTCAGGTGACCCCAGTCTCAGAAGCGGTAATGGCATTCCTCCGCGATGCGTCTACCTTGAAGAGATGGCAGCTGACCTTGATGGTCAAGACTGGCTTGACATGGACACGATCGAGCAGGTGGTGATCAGATGATCAGACGTTTAATTTTCTCTGACTGAAACAAGCTACTCCATATGCAAACTGTAGGGCTTGTGCGATTATTTTGTGCTGTATAAGGCAGTAAAGTGTGTGCTCATGGCCTCTTAGGCTATTTTCAGCAGGCTACTCTTACTGGACCCAGGGAACCACCTCATCTACATGACCTCCTGCAGTGTAGTTAATCTGTCCGCAGACCGTGATGCTGGAGAGAAGCGGGCTGTACCATACCTTTACGCCTGCTATCAGAGAGCTAAGGAAGAGGTGGGTTATGTTGGCCTCTTCCTTTACACCTCTGGACCTTTTTCTGTTAAACTTGTGTGTTTTAAGTCTTTTGAATAAAGAAGCATTTTAATTCAGTATAAAAGGAAATTCATGTGAAGGTCTACCTTAAAATATCCCAGGACAGCTCATATGACAGTATGAGGAGATCCATATTCTCCTGCATACCCTTGGGGTATAGGCCATACTACATGCATTGTGTGACCTTGTGCTATCATGGTTGACCACATTGATTTCTAAGCCATCGATTATTGCTATTTGTAAAGGTTTTCTTCAGTTACAAAAAACAAAAAAAACAACAAAACCTGCACTGATGCAAATGATTTAAAACGACATGCTACATCGTCCAGGTTAGTTTGTTCGAAAACTGCTAGAAATTCTTCACGGAAATCCCCACAGATCACAAAGGTTCCAGAGAAGCTGCTGCCGTTTGCAGTGCACTGTAAGAACCTGACCGTGTCAAACACTCGTACAGTGCTTCTCACCCCAGAGATCTACATCAGCCAGAACGTGTATGAACAGCTACTGGACCTGCTGCTGGAGGCAGTGAATGGAGCCCGTATGTCATATTAATTCTTTATATGGTACCTCTAAGGTTGTTTATGCTTATATAGCCTTTGTAATCAAATATTTAATCTGTTGCTGTCTGGCTTTTATTGCAGAAATGGAGGAAGTTGTGGAGTTTTTAGAAGAAGTTATCGCTGGTCTTTTAACTGATCAGGAAGTGCGCTCGTTTGGGGAGGTCATGGTCCCTGTGTTTGATATCTTCCAAGGCCGTGTAAAAGACTTGGACCTCTGTCAACTGCTGTTTTATTCTTATCTGGATATTCTGGTGTATTTCAGCCGGCAAAAAGACATTGCCAAGGTATTAGGGCTCTCAGTTAATAGTTCTTATAGTTGTGAAATACAGTGTTTAAACAGAGATCCTAACAGACCTAAGCCACACTTATAAAGCTATTAAAGATAATTTATAGTCATTCCTCTCATCCTAGGTGTTGATGGAGCACATACAACCCAAAGATCCTAACAATGGACTTCAGTATCAGAAGACCCTTTTGGGCACTGTGTTAAACATCTCTTGTCTGCTGAAGACCCCTGGGGTAGTGGAGAACCATGGCTTTTTCCACAATCCTTCCCGTTCCAGCCCACAGGAAATGAAGATTCAAGAGTCTAATATCCACCAGGTGAGTTTCCATGCCGGCAGAAAATAACGTACGTACGAAGGTCTCTGCCATGCTGCTTTTCCCTGGGATTATAGGAGATGGTTTAGGTTTGTGTTTACTGTTCAGAAAATCAGGGACTTTAACCCTTTTGTCCACTGTCCAATTTCAGTTCATGGGCCAGTTTCATGACAAGCTGCACCAGATCCTGAAGAACCTGCTGCAACAGGCTGGCGAGACGCGTCACTTGCTGCTGTCATGGCTTGGGACCTGCCTCCAAGCCAACATGGGGCGGGCCAAGATCTGGGCCAATCAGATGCCTGAGATCTTCTTCCAGATGTATGCCTCGGATGCATTCTTCCTAAATCTGGGTTCTGCACTACTCAAACTCTGCCAGCCTTTCTGTCGCCCTCGCTCCCCCAAGCTCTTGACCTTTAACCCCACCTACTGCACTCTCAGGGATCTGAGTGAGGAGGAGAGGCGTAGTAGGAACGTGCATGCCCGAGGTACGCTGCCCCGCCCTCTGCCCTCAGTCCTGTTCCCCATCCCAGGCTGAAAAGTCAAGACAAAATTGTATTGCACTTTCTTCCTCAGGGTTAGACAAGGAGACGTGTCTGATTCCTGCTCCCCCTCAGCAGACGGTTGAATTGGCCCAATCATACAGCCTTCTCACAGAGAACCTGATCCTCACCCAGCTTACCCTCCACCTGGGATTCCACAGGTTATTTCCCGCTCTGTGCCGTCACCTACAAATGCGTTCGGGCCAACACAACACATTCAGTGTGTCTTATAACCCCTTATATCACCACAATACTAGAATAAGGTTTGCTTCAGAAACGAGTGCGGATCAGCTTGGAACGTTTTTTTTGTTGTTGTTGCTGCTTGACCAGTTCACCTTGTTAAGAGGCGGAGTGCAGATGGCTCAGATGTGCCTGCTTCCTCTCACTCGCTGTGCCCAGATTACATGATCAGATGGTGAAGATGAACCAGTCCCTGCACCGGCTGCAGGGCACGTGGCGCGAGGCCCAGCTGGGCGGAGGCGCGGCGGCGGACCAGCTGCGTGAGCAGTTCGAGCGCCTCATGACCGTCTACTTGTCCACCAAGGCGGCCGCCACGCACCCTGCCATGCTCCTCAACTGCCTGAATCTGCAGGCCTCCTGTGCGGCTCTGCTGGTGCAGCTCAGCCTGCACAACCAGGGTCCGGAGCACATGGAGCTCTGCTTCCCTCTGCCTCCACTGCAGAACAGCATGCTGTGCTACGTCCCGGGTGAGGCACACGCCTTGACGAGCAGCGTTTCTGTCCCCACGCAAGTCTTTCCTTCGCATGTGTGGGTTTAACCTCTCGCACACACACAGTACCTGCTGGTGGGTGCGGTCTCTCACTCACCTGTCATATTGTTTTCAGTTTAGCTGCTTCTGTTCTCACCATCCACTGGTGTTTGGATCAGTATTAGACTGCTGAACTTTATGACACTATATACTACTATAGGCAACCACTGTTATTCTTTGTCTTCTTAAATGGGCTAAGGAAATAGATTCAATTATTGTCATAATTGATTTATTTAGTATGTAGCCAAGTAATAAGTGAGATTACCTGGCTGTGTGTTATCATTGCATGATAAATGCCTGTAAGGCTCACCTGCGGCTTCTGATCCTCATCATCCTTTTGGGCTTTATTTTGTGATAATTATTGTTGCACATTATCCCCCACCTATTATCCCCTAATTAATGAAGAGTGAGTCTGGGGTTTGGGAGGTTTAGTAAACGTCTGGCTTTGCAGAGTTCTTCACTGAGAACATGGGCGATTTCTTCATATTCCTCCGACGCTTTGCTGACGAGGTGCTGGAGTCGTCGGCAGAGAGCTTGGAGCAGGTGCTCGACTTCATCACCGTGTACATGGGGAACGTGGAGAGGTACGGCCGCCCGTTTGCCATCCGCGTCCCCTCCGTGCGCTGTGTGCCAGTTACAACAATGCACGACTGTGCTCGTGTTTACTGACAGAATGAAAAATCCTCATCTGCGGGCAAAGCTGGCGGAGGTTCTGGAGGCTGTGATGCCACATATGGAAGCTGTGTCTCCTGGTGCTGCCCAGACCATCATGTTCCAGAGACAGAGGGTGTTCAGCTCATACTGCCATGCGATACATTTAGCAGAGGCTCTCGTCACTGTGTTTGTAGACATTGAGTTTACTGGTGAGTTTCCATCTAGATTCAGCTGCTTTTGTGTAACTCGTAGTTTGTTATGGATTTTAAACGTGGCTAGATTGCAGCGTAATGCTTAGAGGTGTTCCCTAAAAGTTCCCCCACAGCGCTGAGAGGTGTTCCCTTACCCCAACTCTTCCTGCACTCCCCAGGCGACCCTCACCAGTTTGAGCAGAAGTTTAATTACAGGAGGCCCATGTACCCCATCCTGAAGCACATGTGGGGAGAGCAGTGCTACAGAGAGAGTATAAAGGTGGCAAAATCCAAACATGCCTTCTTTTCTTTGGGTGCTACTTGCGTGTAACAATATTGTACACCTATTTTTGGAAGCGTTCATTCACCAGTGTTGTTTCATTTTTTTTGTCATTCCTTACTATAGCAAAATAAATAAATAATTTTATGTTATTTCAGCATCTGGCAGATTATGCATCTGAAAATCTAGAGGCCATGAATCCTCCACTCTTCTTAAGGTTTCTAAACCTGCTTATGAATGATGCCATCTTTCTACTAGATGAGGCCATTCAGGTAAGGATTTATACAACAGGGATGCTTTGCATTTACTTTTCCAAACATTTCTGTTTGCCATTTTCTTCATGAATTCTTCATGAATTTTGTTGGATTATGCTAAAGGCTTGTTGTTATATATTAGATATGGTTACGATAAACCATCTTCATTACATATATTAGCCAGTTAGCTATCAGTGTTCAATATTCCCGTATCTATTAAATAAGCAGAGGAATGTGCACTTGCAAAGACTGGTTGATGCTGGACTGATCTGCTCACCACTGGGCCACGGGTCGGTTCCTTCCAGTACCTGAGTAAGATCAAGCTGCTGCAGCTAGAGAGGAGTCGAGGTGAGTGGGAGGGTCTGACCCCTGACGCCCGCAGAGAGAAGGAGTCCGGTCTGCAGATGTTCGGACAGCTGGCTCGCTTCCATAACATCATGTCCAACGAGACCATTGGCACCTTGGCATTTCTCACATCTGGTAAGATAAGTACAGGTATTTAAAGTCTTTCAGAGGTGCTACAGTGATGTATGCCCATAGCGGTCTTAATTGTCTTATCTTGCCCAGAGATCAAAGGTATTTTTGTTCACCCTTTCCTTGCCGAGAGGATCATCTCCATGCTCAATTATTTCTTACAACACCTGGTGGGGCCCAAGATGGGGGCTCTGAAGGTGAAAGACTTCAGCGAGTTTGACTTCAAGCCTCAGCAACTGGTGTCAGACATCTGTACTATTTACCTGAACCTGGGGTAGGCTCTCTGTATACAAATGTAACATTTTACTCAATTTCACTGGTGCTTCAATTAAATGTAAGCTTTCTTGTACACAGAGATGAGGAAAACTTCTGTGCTACTGTCCCAAAGGACGGGAGGTCATATTCACCCACACTTTTCTGCCAGACTGTTCGAGTTCTGAAGAAGATCAACAAACCTGGTGACATGATAGTGGCTTTCAGTCTCCTAGCAGACAAAATAAAGGTTTGTCACACGATAGATATGAGGATTAAGAGTAGCTTACAAAGTTTCTCTGTCATGCCTTTAGTGTGTTTAATGTGTTGAAAATACTTTGTGTAAAAAAAAAAAAAAAAAAAAAAGTCTCTGGCAGACCGGCATCAGCAGGAAGAAGAGACCTACTCAGATGCCCCTGACGAATTTTTGGACCCCATCATGTCCACCTTGATGCTTGACCCAGTGCTGCTTCCTTCTTCAAATGTGACTGTCGACCGCTCTACAATAGCCCGGCACCTGCTCAGGTGTGCGCCACTGCCCCGCTCGCACTTTTTGCAAATACATGACCGTTCACTTACAAATGCAATTGGTGTCTCAGTCTGACGTCATCGTCGATGTGGTGTTTCTGTAGTGATCAGACGGACCCTTTCAACCGCAGTCCGCTCACCATGGACCAGATAAGACCCAACGAGGAGCTCAAGCAACAGATTGTGCAGTGGCTGACTGAGCATAAACAAATGGGTCCCAGTGGCTAGTCCACATAGTTTCCCACCTCCTCATCCTTCAGCCATGGTCTTGCAGAGAATACACACTCTGTCTCCTTCTCATACACTTCTGTGCCACAGAAAGTGAATATTCACCCATCAGCAAAAGACCAGTCCATTAACAGTGTGGTATAGTTTCTTTACTTTAAGGTCAAGTACAGATGTGCAAATGCCATACCTCTGTAGCATTTTAGGCATTTTTCTCTCCAAGGCTCCTAAGCCTTTTTCAATCATCTGCTCAGAAGCCTTATCATCCGTGATATTAAGATCTATCTGGATATACTGCTGCATTTAACAGCTCGTATTCAGTTTACCTTGCTATTTCCCTTGTCTGTTTTTATCCTGCAGAAATTGTTTGTCTTTTTCAAGGATGGTGGAGTAGACTTGATAAGCAGGTCTGTGAAAATAAATTTAAAACGATAATTTATGCCCTTTTGTGTTGAAAGCATTTCGCAACGCCCAAAATTAGTTACCCAGTCACCAAAGTAAAAAAAAAAAGAAAAACATTAGCATCAATTAGGTGTTGCCTTAATTCATTATTGTTGCTTTATTGATTTCATACAATTATAGATTTTTACAATCTGAGATCTAATGCTTGAGATATCTAAAATATACGTAGGACACTTATGGCCATACGTTAATTCTTGAGTTTCACCTTTTTGCAGGATAAATACATTTAGAGCTGTGATTTGCAATTGCTAATTGCGTTTGTTGTTTTAAGTGGACCATTATTAGCCACTGAACTAATGACTTGATAGCTTTTCTTATTTAAATCTGGTGAGGTTTATTTCTATTATTGGGGATTGGGAGGTGTATTGTAATGTGTCTTGCGTTAAATGTTACTGACACTGTGATAAGATTTGGAAACAAGCACCCTCTTTCATTTTACTTGGATTCTTTGTGTCTAGTGTTGTGTCCCACAGAGTTACTTCTCGGAAAGATGAGTCAGACATGACTCAGTTTCTGGAGCTCATTATACAGTGAATGACTTCAGTGCGTCTTTCCCATCGACACTGAGAATCTACAGATGTCCTGGGGGATTGACCTTGTCCTCTTAAGAGAGAACTTTAAAGATGACATCAACTACTCAACATTGTTCTAATAGGAGGGTGATGGTTGTTGCCATCAATCAAAGGCGACTGTTTTGCAATATGTGTGCATGTAGTTTGTAATTTTTTTAACACCCCCCCCCCCCATTATGTTCATCTGTCACCAAGGAGTGTCACAGGTAACAAATAAATAAGTTTATGAATTAATTTTTAAATATTCATTCACATTTGAAATTACATTTATTCTGCATTTTTTAAATGCAACATTATGTAAATAGTTGTGATGGTGCTGGGTGTAGAATTATTTTAGATTAATATAATGTTTTTTCAGGTTTGAATGGTCATAATACATCTTTCCTAGTTTTAGCTTGCTTTTTTGTTTTTGACTGCTAATATACCTAGGGAAATATACCTAGGGGTTCCCCTAACACAATTTATGTAACTATTCGGTATAACTGGTTTTATAATGGGGAAGGGAATGTCTATCGTGGGGTTGCATATTGGTGGGGGAAAAACGGCCTATTAACAACTGTGGAATAAGACAACGTCAATGCACCTGTAATACTCAAGTTATGTTTCATGCATTAAGTAACTTATAGAACTCGGTCGTGGTGATGTTTTTCCCCACAGCCGCTTCTCTGCATTTTTCTTGTTTTGCCAATTTGCCCGCGGCTAGCAAAGTTAAGAACGAAGTACAGAAAAAAGTTATCCAAGTAGTGTAGTCGGAAGGATGCCAGGCTATTTTATTAAGGGACTTACTTTTGCTTTTCATGACTATGTTTTCAAACAGCTGTTCATTTCGGACACGTTACTGAACGTTCATGGTGGTTTAATCTGCTCTTTCCAAGCCTGCTGCTCTCCTGGGTATATTTCCAGTGAACCTGCGTAAGGCGTAATTAAACGTGCTCTGTACTGGGGATGTAAAATGCGAAGTCGGGGGGTCCATATTACTGCCGCCCCGAAACATGGATATTTAATTCTCACCGCTTGACGAAAGTGGCAGTTTGTTGAAATCGCTCGTTTGGGGCTACGCCCACTGAGCTCCCTGATCCTAGGGCAGGCAGGCAGAGTGTAAAATGGCGCACAGCTGTCGGTGGCGGTTCCCTGCGCGGCCCGGAGGGAGCAGCAACTCGGGCACCGGGAGGAAAGCGGGCCGAATCCGGGTCACTGCTTCCCTCCGAAACGGCACGGGGACTTATCCGAACACAAACGGGCTCGGGCCCGGTTTCGACGCTGCGTTGCAAGTGACCGCCGCAATCGACAGCAACCTGCGGAAATTTCGGGATGTTTTGGGGGAGTCGAGCGGCTCCAGCAGCGGGGAGGTAAGTTCGGCGAGACCTCCGCGGGCTTCAGCCAACACGTCCACGGCACTCGCGCTGACGAGACCTCCACTGGCTCTCCGAACAGGGCTGTTTTCGCTGCACGGCGGCGGACACATGCCTCCATCCATCCATGTGCTGCTCTCGCCTCTCTCTGCCTGGCGAGTTTTAGCAAACGCTTTGCAGGAATGACAAGTCTTGAGAAGGCGGTGGACAAAATCAATCGCTTTCTGTCTAAAAATCTGTTTTCCCCCTCATTTTCCGGATGTGAGTAACTAACTGGACAGATAAACGTAAAAAAGGCAGCTCAGTTGGGTCAATTATGCAACGAGGTAGTTAGGGGGGGAAAAGCCTTTGGCCCTTGGAGTTGGTGCCCCAGTGTTTTGACAGAGTAGTTGGAGACCCAGTAATGATCCTTTTTTGCTAACATGAGAGGGTTTAGCCGCTCAACGCCGCCACTTTTACCAGTTTACCGAGTCATCATATCACTTTAGCATACGTTAAAGAAAAAAGGCGACGAGTGTTTAAAAATACGATTTGAAGTCCTAGTTGTACTTTATGTAGCTACTACTCAAAACTTCAGGGTAGCTGGTCGAAGCTAGCCAAGGCTATCCTAGCTCAAAGGGGGACAACAGAAGTACATAAAACTCCCAAGATAACTGATACAAGAGTTGGCATCGGAGCACATATTCTTGGCTTAGCCAGCCAAATGGCACTTTTTAAAAAACATCCCAACGCCTCGGTCTTTTTATAGCACCCTGTGATTCAACGGCGAAGACTTAAGTGAATTGTGTAGCCGCGTTAGCTGGGTAAGACGGCGTAGGGACGCTAGCCTAGCCGAGCTAACTCTTTAAGTTTTTGTCGTACTTGGGCTCGGCTTCGTGAGCTCAGATGACCGCGGGTCCCGCTCGGAAAGACGGTGGAAAGTGTTCACGTTAACAACTACAGTGCACCAGGGCCGTTAATCGACATTTTTAAAATGTAGGTAATAATAAAACCCACGACGTGAGTAATTGAGACTCGCGCATTTCAGGTAAAGCTGACTGACGTCTCTCCTCAGAGCCGGACTGCCCGTACTCTTTACTTCCGAAATAACGTCGGTGTTACACATATATATGTGCGTATATATGTCTAATTTCACCACGGAGGCTTGGATAAAGGTGATTTCCCCCCCAAATACCGCGTGTATTAGATTAATTATTTACCGTAATAATAACCCAATGACAAGTGTATCCTGGCCTGAAATACTTGGGCTGGCTAGCTTGTCATCAACGGCCCTTCAAACAGCGCTAAGCTAATGCTAACGCAGCTGCCACATCCTTCTCCCACCAGGTTGAACGAAAATATGTTTGTATATAAACCCCTTTGCCTCTCTGTTTCCCCACCCACGGGTAACATTAATTAAACCCCACTGTCTTCGCTTAAGGTTGATTCGGCCCTTCAGCGGGGCGCTAACGGCGGCTAGCCCGTTAGCTCTCGCTGATGCTGCACGGGAAAATGGGAGGTGGACATGTTGTTTTTTTTTTCTTAACACGTACTGCGTAGTACCAAAATTTAATTCGGCGGAAAAAAACACTATAGTGCCGCAATATTTATTCGTCAATTTCTAAAAAACGGCCGTGTCGTTTGTACGGTGAGCAGGTGAACGGGTAATTGAGGTAACAAACGCATTTGTTTGAGAAGCCCAACGGCTCCCATAACAAGGCGCCTTTTGGCGGAGGTTATGTGGGGGTGTGTGCCGTTACCGAGCAGCTCGCGACCATCTTCCTTTTTCGTGATGAGCACGCGTACGAGGCGAGGGGTGGGAGTATATCACGGAGACGTACTGCTACCAGAATAGTGCTTTAAAAAAATATATATATTTTTTTTTAACAAATGTATTTAGTGTCGTGTGTGTACGCATTTGCTTCGGGTCGTTTGTTTTTTTGCATGCACTTTTTGTGTCCTGAAATTTTCATACCACGTTTTGGAAATTAGCCATGTTTTTTTTTTTTTGCCATCGGTTTTTACTGCCTTCGTGTACGTGCATCATTTAGGACATGGGAGAAATTGGCCCAATATGCTTCGCATCTCCATCTGTTACAGTTAGACTTTAAAGTGCATATGAGTAAAATAAGAATTGCATGTAAAATGCATAAGTCCTGTACAAGGCAGACAGACGGTCAAAATCCCAGTGGAACTTGCAGCTCGTGGAAGTTGCGGACACAGCATTGTGATTTCATTCAGAGGGGATGTTGCGCCTGAGCCGGATTGTTCTGGCTCATCACAGCCTGCTGAGCTCCCAGACCAGCCCGGGGCCAGCATCCTTAGTAAACAGAAGGACAGAGAGGCCCTCCTTCATGCTAAACCCAAGTCCTGCTGCTTGGGTCCACTGGGTCTCAGTAGGAATTCACTTGTTATGAATGCAATTTACAATGCTTAATCAACTTTTATGGTTTGCGAAAGATGCTGACTTGACAGTAGACACAGTTTTATGCATAAAGTTGTAAAAAAAAAAAAAAAAAAAGAATAACATTTGTTTTCAAGTCTGTTATTGTTTCATGAAGTATTTCTTTATGTGCACAAAAATGACATGAATCTGTAAAAATGACACTTGAAGGAGACATTGACTTGAGTCTGTTCATGTTTTGTTTTGTTAGGGACGCCATTTGGCTTTGCTTTTGCGGTCCAGAATAAGCCCTGCTTACCAGAGTAGAATGAGGATCGCTATCAAGGCCTGATACAAAAGTGTAGCTGAATAGATACAGCAAATGAATGCTTTGCTCCGCTGCTTGCAGATGAATTGCGCGGCCTGTGCAGAGGGCAAAGGTCCAGCAGGTGTTTGGCCTATTTATGTGGAGAGGGCTCCGTCCCCCAGACAGCGTGCGGATCATAGCAGGAAGCTTTGTGTCTGCTTTTATCCAAGTCTTTAAGAAGCACAGGCGGCTGAAAGAGCACAGGCGCTGATATCAAAGGGTGAAGAGTGAGCCCTCCTCCCCCTGGGACGGCACTGGGAGGGACGTTGGACACAGGCCCTCCCATCCATGGCTTTATTCTTCTTCTCTCTCTCCCTCTCTCTCTCTCTCTCTTTTTTTGTAGGCGGGCAGTCAGAGGAGCTTTGCTCCTGCTTTGGGGGGTTGGGGGCGTGGCACAGGCGTTGAGTATTTGGAGCTGTTTGCTACGGTTTTTATGTCCCTCATTACACCTCGCAGGAGGCGCGTCTTTTGTTTTTATCACGCCTCTGTCTTAAAGTCACAGCTACCCAGTTGTGTGGGTGTTGGGTGTTGGAACATGGAGTCTGTGCCGTCTCCGTTTGCAGAGTGCAATGTGTGTGGGTGCATGAGTTTGATTTGCATAATGTAAAGGGAAATTTCTCCATGCACCTTTTTAAAGTGCTTTGAAAGGCTGAGAGGATGGAAAACCTGAGCTGATCGGAATTCCCCTTCTTTTGTAGCGTTTTTTGCTGTAGGTGGTGAAACAACACAAAATGAGTCTTGCGTACAGCCCATTGCAATCTTTCTGTTTCTTATTAGCCTTTCAAGTTGGCCCGTGTGATAAAGTCCTCATTGGTTCTGTAATCCTTTTAACACTTTTTTTTAATATCGTTTGCAAGTAATGTGTAGAGAATATGTATGTATATATATATATATATATATATATATATATATATATATATATATATATATATATATATATATTTGAGGGTGAGAGATCTGATATATGGATGATGGGCAAATAAATCCCCTGACCAACTTTAGAGTGTTTGATCAGTTGGCAGTTGTCATAATCTGTGATCTTTTCAGGAAAATGAAATTCAGTAATTTAGTCATGGGCCTTACTATCAGGTATCCTGGGGCTTGCAGTTAATGACTGGGTATGTTACTTGATGTGGTTATGTGGGCCTATGGTGATTATAGGGGTTTGGGTATGTTTAGTATCACTGGCCACACACAAAGTAAGTGTAATTATGGCTCCTTCTGGGGAGGGTGATTGCTAGGGTTCCCTGTGCTTGCCAGTTTGTGTGTAGTTTTTGAGTTAACTGCCATATTGAACTTTCCTGGGTTTGTGACCATCTGCTCAGGACGGGACGCGTCACGACCACGTGTAAACAAACAGGCTGCTGGTTAACCTTTTGTTACCTAAAACTGGCAGATGGCCCAAAAGTTGTTTGTATGAAAGGTGGGGGGGGCGGTGTTTTTGCTCATTTTCAGCGTGTCATAGAGCGTAATCGCAACCATGCACTTTCATCTGTGGCTGATCAGGCTTTTAATTTTTAATCTGGGCGCTTAATTTGCCGCAGTCTTATGTTTTAGCAAGACCTGAGCAGGGTGGATTTACTGCCTGTATACATTCTTATTTCAGGTTGGGATGAGGGAGAAAGGGGAAAGTCCAAAGGTCAGTGTTTAAAGTTGCCCGCGTCTGTGTTGTCCATGCAAGGTGTCTCCAGCCTGGTGTCTCTGAATATCCCCGTCTCTAAAGTCCCCCGTGGGCATCGTCTGTGCAGCTCTGCTTAAAGCAGAGAGTCAAGAACTTGGAGTGTGTGGGCGGTGTTTAGTTGAGCTTTTCATGTGTGCCTGTTGGCCACCGAGTCTGTTTCATCTTCCTGAATCTGCTGCAGGAACTGGTGCTGTGTGGTCAAAGCAGAGCCCTGGCTGAGACCTCTACCTCCTCCTCCTCTCCTCTCTGCATCTGTCACTGGAGGTTGAGCTTGTGTGTGTGTGTGTGTGTGTGTGTGTGTGTGTGTGTGTGTGAGCGTGTTACAGAAAAGGAATAGAAGTGAGCCTTAGGCAGTCACTCTGTCATTGAGAGCCACTCGTGCTCTTACAGTGACTCCGTGCTGCAGTACTTTAAGTAGTCCACTCCTGCCAACACATCTGAATGGGCTGCTGTCAGGTCCACATCTAGATGGTGGTGATGAAAGGATGCTGGTGCCAGTGCTGGATGCCTCTTTAAGCTTACCGCCATGTTGCCTTCAAATTAAATCCTCTCTCACAGCTGCTGGGATTTCTAACAAACTAAAGAGGTTCATAAAGCCCGAACAGTTACAAATATCGTCACGTTTCACAGTTAATAAATCAGCTTTGATTTGATTTTGATGTAACATTTCATATTTGTCAAGTTCTCTGTTTATCATACGCAATTTGTTTGGTCCAAGGTTTGTTTGTTTCAAGCTGCTGCTGTTAAATCTTGATTGATTGAACATCTTGCGTGTAACAAACAGACAGATGTAGGCCATTGCTTTGCCTGATACAGTGTCAGTTTTGTTCCTGCAAAGACGGCGAAGAATTTAATCAGCATTTGAAAGTGTCACAAACTGGCTTTATTTGAGTGAAAGGAAAACAAGAATGACCACAACTTCTCTGTCTATTTAGATTTTGATTTATTTGAAAGTCCTATATTTGCATAATTTTAATATTTAAATGTATTGGTAAGCACTGGTAGGGGTGTCTGGTGGTAACAGCTTTACAAACGTTAATCCCACATGCTGCTCTAAATAAAGATTAAAAGGGACCCTCCCCCCTTTAAAATCAACACAACAGGGAGCACAAGACAGTCTTGGACATTAATCATCAAGCTGTACAGCTGAAATTGTGTTCTGTGAATTACATGGTGGATCTAAGCTTTACAACTTGACTTCAGCATGAAAAACAGTGTATAACTGTAAGATGTTACAGTGAACAGGCTTTGATTCTGCTTAGTAGCATAGATAATGAAAAGAACTTCATTATTAAATAATCACAGTGTGGTTTTGATGTGTGTTGTGTTCATAACTGGAGTACCTTGTTAACCCTTCTGTGTGACTAATGTCTTACCTCAGAGTTTGCATTAATTACAGTCATCGTCTACAGTGTAAACCTACTGAGAAATCTCACAAATGTGAACTTCGGTGGGACAGATAGCTTGCTTCTAAAACAAGCTTGGAATTATGACCTACCTAAACAGTTGTGACAGAATTAGATCATAAGTACTATAAATGGCTTTAGTAATAAGTGCTCCTCCCAGGTTCCCTTGTGGTAGATATGGGATAGACTGCAAAATGCGCAGGGCTGTCGTTGGGCAAGCTCCAATTCTCCACAGATGTCTGAAAGCTCTCTAAATGTTCGTAGAGCCATCTCGGCAAGACTAAGGTGGAGCACTTGTTTGGTGAAATGCATTTTTGCAGCCAATATCTGCTCGAGTAGCATTGTATGCTAATATAGCTAGGTGATGTTTTCTGTATGTCATTATATAACTAACTGCCGATTTATCAATATTAAATCTGAGGTTTAGCTAACTATACGGAATTATTAGGGTTGCAAGTGGTCAGTATTAGCAATTAAACACTAATGCATCTAGAACGTAACTGTTTTCTTTTCAAATTACCTGTCAATTGCAGTCTATTGACAATTAGGTGACGTCATTCATAATGTGGAAAGCTAGAAAGCAATAGCTTCTGTATAAGTCATTCACAAAGAACAGACATTCTCCAAATCGAGCTTGTTTATCATTGTTTTCGTGTGTATGTGTGGAATAATCTGTACCACTCATGTATATTGAATACCTTCAGCCCAAGTTGTCCGCTACGTTGATTAGAATGACCAGATGCAGCACGGGCAGCTTCCTGTCTGCCCAGGCTCACGGATCTTCTGACACGGCGTGATCCAGACACGGCCACTCTCTCTGCAGTTTCCCCATCACATGTTGACCATAGCGTTTTTATACGTTAAGTTCTTTAGAGTGCTGCCATACTCCTTCCTGACACAGAGTGTTTGTTTTGCTTTTCTCCTGTGTTTCTGGGCTTCGTGTGTGTTGTTTCTGGTGGCGATGCTGTGCTGTCCGCTGTCACTCAGAGAAGGGTTGGCTTTTCCCTTTGAGTCTTGCTTCCTCTTGAGATTTCTTCCTCACACTCCTGAAGTTCTTCCTCAGCACTGTCACCATTGGCGTGCGTACTGGGCACTTGGACCCAGGAGTTTGTAACGCTGCTTTGTGACTGTTTGTTGTAAAAAAAAAAAAAAAAGGACCATGTTCATAACTTTTGATTGATTGATGTGTGTTTTCAATAGCACGTGTCTGTTTTTGGCAGCAAATGGCATTTCAGTGTTTTTTCCAAGCAACAGACATTACCTAGAATCACTGCAGAAATTCCTGTAGAGTCCTGCAGTTTGGATTTACTGTCCGTATGTGCCTTCTGAAACCTCAGGGTCCATGTTTGTCATGGAGATGGAATGAACTGATGGAACTGAAAGAACAGAGCAAATGAACTGGGCCTGTGCTGATCGTTTTAGGAATTGGACTCGGATGATAAATCGGATGCCACTAGTATGTTGCTAAAAGCATTGGCCTGCAGAATATCATCTGATTATATCTCCATATTGATTTTTCTAGGAAGAAGTATTTGGAGGCTTCGGTACAGTCAGTGAGAACGGAAGAATACAAAGTCCTGGATGGACCTCAACAGGTGAGGTGTATTTACCATTTTATACAATACAGTGGGCACATTTTGTTACAGTCCTGGTGTTAATGTTTGGTGTTCTCGGTATTCACCGTTCTCAATTTTAATAGCAGCTTTAATAACAGCTGGTTTTCCAACACTAAACCTTTTTAGTCTGTACTGATTTACTTTATTTCACTTCATTTCTCTGAAAGAAGTTTGAAGAAGTCTCTGAATTAACCCTGTTCTCTTTGGGCTAGTTACTCCAACGCAGGAGAAGAAGCCCAGGGGTCGCCCCCCAAGAGCATCGACTGTACAGAAACTGGCAGGTGTTGAACCTAAGCCCCTACCCATCCTCACGCCTCTACCCACAGAGAAGGTGAAGCGGCCGCCCGGCAGACCCCCTGGCTCCGGAGAGAAAAGAAGAGGTCGTCCTCCTGCGTGTGCCTCCCAGAGGGGCTGGTCGCAGAGCGGCCATGTGCTGTCTGAAGAGGGGAGGGATCCCGCGTTGGAGCCCTGCCCAAGTCCAGGGCTTCGCAAGGACGCGGAGGACGACAAGGAGAGAAAAGCCGCGAAGCGCCCACCCTTGGGGCCCGACGCCCCGCAGGAAGCCGACACCAAGCTGCCCAGGGTGGTGACCAAGCTGAAGCGACTGCGAGATGTCAAGCTGGGCCCCCTTAAGTCTGGACTGTTGAAGGGTGTACCGGTCCCTGTCGTGCCAAGGCGGAGGCGAGGCAGACCTCCATCCGCTGAGCGCCTCAAAGCGGAAGCCACCGCGGCTGCTTCTGCCGCCCAGGCTGCTGTCTCCTCCGCCCCGGAGTTGTCTCCTGCAGAGGCTGGAACTGCCAAACACAAAGCCTTCAGGCTCCGCCCGGAACGGGATGTCGACCCCCGCATTCCACAGCATCTCAAGTTCAGGGCCTCTCGTCCTGCTGATGAACGCACTAGCCCAGAGCCCCACGGGTCCCCGTCGACAGTCGACCCAACCACACCTTCGAAGCTCGGAAGACCTTTAGGTTTGCGGCAGAGCCCTCGCCATATCAAGCCCGTGCGCATTGTCCCACCTTCCAAACGCACTGATGCCACCATCGCAAAGCAGCTACTGCAGCGGGCCAAGAAGGGAGCGCAGAAGAAGAAGCTAGAGGCAGCAGGGTCGCAGGGTGGGGCAGGTATTGAGGTTGGGATTAGGAGGAGGAGGAGAACACAGCTGAAGAATATTCGCCAGTTTATAATGCCTGTGGTGAGTGCGGTTTCCCTGCGCATTATTAAGACCCCAAAACGCTTCATTGAGGACGAGGCCAACTGTGGCGCCCCACCCCCACACATGAAGATCGCACGATTGGATTCCTCTGCACCAGCAACGGCACCCCAGCCTGCATCACCTTCCCCGACTCTCGTTTCTGTCGCCCCTACTCCGACCGGAGCCGTGGCCGTTCCCGGGGCCGGACCTGGCGGCGATTCCCTCCCTCCCCCGCCTCCTCCGGCTCCGGCCGGCGGCGCCGCTGTGGTCGCGGCCGCCAGCCTTCTCAATAACGGCAACGGACGCTTCAGCAGCAGCGCGGCGTCCTGCGGCTCCAGCGCCGTGTCCCAGCACTCCTCCCAGCTCTCCTCGGGGGAGTCCTCCCGCTCTAGTAGCCCCAGCCTGGACGACTCCTCCTGCGACTCGCAGGTTTCCGACGGCACCCAGGTCTTGTCGGAGGAGCCTGATCGCTCGCCTTCGTCGCAGGGCGAGAGGGAGGCCGGTCTGCACCACGCTCCGCACCCACCGTCCCCACCCTCCGAGCCGGAGACGGAGCACATCCTGTTGGAGCCGAGCAGGCGGGGGCGACGAGGGCAAGGCCTCGGGAGAGGCGGCCTCGTGGCGCGGGGACGGGGCGGGCTGATCAGCGAAAGGAAGAAGGCCATCATCAGCCCTGCCACAGGGGTGCTGATGTCCTCTTCCCAAGCAGGGTCCCAACAGGCTTCATCTACCGCCTCCTCTTCCTCCTCACCTCCTCCGCCTCCCCTCCTCACCCCGCCCCCCCCTCCTCAGTCAGCGTCATCAAATGCACCAGCCGTCGGTGAACACCACCCCCACTCCGCATGGATAATGTCGCATCCCATCGGCCCCTTTTTCCCCGGTTCTCACGACAAGCGCCGCGCGATATTACGCGAGCCCACTTTCCGTTGGACGTCGCTATCGCGCACAGAAGAGCAATACTTCTCCTCTGCAAAGTATGCAAAGGAGGGCCTTATTCGCAAGCCCATCTTCGATAACTTCCGCCCTCCACCACTCACGGCTGAGGATGTGGGACTGATGCCTCCTGGTCCGGGTGGAGGTGGTGTGGCACCAGGAGGCTTCCCTGCACCGGGCGGAGCAGGGGGGGCAGGTACCAGGCTCTTCTCCCCACTGCATCACCACCACCAGCATCCATCGTCTCGTTTCGAGTCGCCGCTGCAGAAACGCAGCCCATTGCTCCGCGCACCCCGTTTCACTCCCAGCGCCGCGCACTCCCGCATCTTTGAGTCGGTCACCCTCCCAACTTCCTCAGGGAGCAGTCCCGGCTCGCTCTCTCCTCTCCAAGCCACGTCACCATCGAACAGGACGCAACGACGCCGGAAGAGGAGGCAGATCGGGCTTTCGCGCGGACAACCCAGGTCCCCCTCACACTCTATGACCACTCGGAGTGGTCAGTCAGGTGTCCAGGCTGGAAAGAGCTCGTCTGAACTGTCTGCACTGACCAGCTCTGTCCCCACAAGTGTAACTGGAAACTCCAGCCCTTTACCTGGGGTCGCAGTGAGTCCGATAGCTCCAAGTGCCTTAACTTCAGCCCCGTTCAACACCTTCTCATCTAGTTCTCTTGGTCCCGTTAGTCATGGGGCTTCAGATGGCCGACGAGTGGATGGTGGCCTTGGTGTTGGTGGGAGCTCCGCCTCTTCCTCTTCACAGCTCTTCCCTCGTTTTGCTTCCGGTCCCCAAGGTCAGAGCACTGGAAAAGCAGGGAGAGAGCGTAGTGTCTCTGCTTCAAGAGACGCCCTTCCCAAAGACAAGGAAAGAGAGCCAGAGAAAAGTAGGGAGCGCGAAAAGGAAAATAAAAGAGAAGGGAAAAAAGATTGGGAGAGACGAGTGAAGAGCCATGCTTCAGAAGGGCCGACCAGTTCGACCGCCGGCCTTTTCCCTGCGGATGGTAAGGATGTTGACGAGCCTTTCACCCAGAAAAAGACTCCTGGGCAGAAGAAATCCGTTGCGGTTGACCCTAGTGCGGAAGCCTCCACAGGTGAAAGGAGCGTGGTCCAACCAATAGGGGCATTGCTGTCTAAGGGACGTCTGTCTAAAAAAGGCAGGGTGTCCGAGAAAGGCGTGGAAGCCGATGCAGTGGACAAGGACAAAGACAAGGAGAGAGCGAGCGTAGCCGTCCCGTCCGGCAGCCCCCCGACCGCAGCCTCCCTGGGTTCGATGCTGGCGCATGCTGAGAAACAGCCAGTAACTGATCGGCGTGTGGCAGGACTGCTGAAGAAGGCCAAAGACCAGCTCTACAAGATCGAGAAGAACAAGTCGCTCAAATCAGTGGATCAGCCTAAAGGCCAGGTTGGTTTTATTTTTGTGTTTTTGCTTTAGTGTTATTTTTAGTCGTGTTGTGACGAAATGGGGATGCTGTGTGTGTGTGTGTGTGTGTGTGTGTGTGTGTGTGTGTGTGTGTGTGTGTGTGTGTGTGTGTGTGTGTGTGTGTGTGTGTGTGTGTGTGTGTGTGTGTGTGTGTGTGTGTGTGTGTGTGTGTGTACATACACATATATTTTGTGTGTGGGCTCACATTGACGTGCGGGTCATTCCATGTTGTAGACGTTCTTGACAAATCATTTGAAACCTTGTATTAAATGCGTGGCATTTTGCAAAATCATACAGCTCTACTCTAAAGACTGTGCAAATATATGTGTATTCTCTGCCTCAAATTGCCTGTTTTTGGATTTAGTTGAAATTTGCACAGAATATCCAAGAACCCGTAAGAATCATTTCTAACATGTACAGTACATATTTGTTGCTGAAGGTTTTAGTAACTTAGCATAGTGATCATATTAATACACACATTGTCTTCATAAAAATTGAGTATAAATCCATAAAGGATTATATTAGGTTATCCTAAAAAATCTTTACTCTTCTTTCAAATAAACTTAATAGCTCACTTTCTTGTAACCAAGTTTTATTTCTGTGTAGTGCTAATATATGAAGTTATTCGGTGCTGCATAAAAACTCTGTACTGTGTGAACTTAGAGTGATTTCCGTATGATACCTACTGAGCCTATTTTCATTGACTTCGAGAAATCAACAAGTTACAGCTCGTAAGTAATTTGGAACATCCAGACTAATTTCTCACATCAGCTAGTACCATTTGAAAGCAGAGCAAGACTGTGCTAATCCCAGCAAACAGGTTTGGGCTGATTTCCAGAACGGATTGCTACATACTCCAAAGTTTATACACTTAAGTACAACTGAGGACAGTACAACTGAACTGCATCATTATGCAGTTTGATGTGAGGGTGAGATTGCAGAGGACCGTTGTCTTATGAGAAGTGACACATGACTACACACACTGGATCTACCCTCATTATTATGCAGCACCAAGTAACTTCTGAGTGATGGAACTATATTAATGCTACACGGAAACTAAAATTGGTTGCTTGAAATAGTGGAGATATAAACTTTGGAAAACATAGATTCTTGCTTTTGGGAGAAAATGTTTGTGTTTTTTTTTTACTTTGATTACTGTAAAACACTTAACAAATATTTACATGAATTCATTTTGCAAATGATCCTTAGGGGTTTTCAGATCTTCAGTACAAGTTTAAACCTAATCTAGTGGAAATATAGTCAATTGATGAGGCTTGGAATACACATACAGAGACCTTCCAAGATGATTTTGACTGCCAGCAGCAATAAGACTTTTATAGATCATTGATTATTCAAACCGTAATAGATTTTTAAATGAATGAAAGTCCCTTTAAAGGGAGAAAAGTCCTGCACTTTAAAAGCACCACAGTAATCACTGAATGGGGATTTCATCAAGTTGTGTTTTACCCCCAATGTTGAATCTTCTGAAACAGAGAAACAACAGGGACTTTATGGGGAAGGAGAGTCCAGAATTTTAAAGGGTGATTTTTACCACCACACAATTTTTCATTATGATTCAGGGTTCATATAAGGTGCCTGATGTGCATAAAGTACTTCAAGTTAACAGTTCAAAGATTTGCATCCTTCTTTTATACTGTCTAATCTCAAACCTCCTCTAGCCTCTGTCTTCTGAACACCTTTTGTGTCCTCACAGGTGTAATTTCAGTCCATTCGTACTGGCATATTTGCTCAAATTCTACCAGAATGCGGGTTGTCTCATATACTGCTCCTTCTGCTCTTCAGATATTCTACTATAAGTCTAGAGACTGGCAAGGTCATGGCCAAACTTTTACCTGATTTTTAAACCATGCCTCTGTTGCTTCTAAGCTTTGGATTAATGTCTTGTTGCAGGGTTGGTAGTGGTATCCCACAATGCTTTGACATCTTTTAATATTCCTCTGCAGCTGTCTGAAATGTTGGTCGTTCCTTTTTGAGGTGTTCTTTTTACAGCTGTTTTCCTGGTCTGATTTTGTGATTGATCTCCGTAAACTGCTTGAGACTCCTGAAGACCTACCAGCCTGCAAACCTAAGATAACACACCTGATGCCAGTCTTCAAGCATCAAGTGCTGTCTTTTGATCTTTTAAAGCTCAGAGGGAGAAAAAAAAACCCACATTTTTTCTTTTTTACATAAATAATTTGAATGTTTATCTAGGGATACTCTTGAGCTTGCTGTTAAAGATAAATGTTGACTTGGATTGAGTGATTCTATTATGGGATTTGTGTGTACTGTTATTTTGAAGATAAATGGTTTAATAGAAGTACATTTTTGGATTATTTAGAGATGTTCTGAGAGGGATGAAAGCTTTTGGGGAGCAGCAGGGTGGTGGATTGAGACGCGGGGCTGGTGGTGTAGCACTGGGGCATTGTGCGCTGTCAAATCACACTTCTGTTGTACAGCCCCTTCAAACCAACAAACTGATGCTGGGAAATAGTCCCAAAAGTCTTGTTTCATTTCAAAGCAACTCTCTGGACCTGAATAATTAAAACATATTAATGGTGCTCCAGTGATTTGTTTGTTTAGCCACGGAATCCACTCACGAATGTTTGCCTTTGTCTGCCTAGGGTCAGGAGAGTGATTCTTCTGAGACATCAGTTCGTGGTCCACGAATCAAACATGTGTGTCGCCGTGCAGCTGTAGCTTTGGGTCGCAATCGTGCCGTATTTCCAGATGACATGCCCACCCTCAGTGCCTTGCCCTGGGAAGAGAGAGAAAAGATCCTGTCTTCCATGGGGAATGATGGTGAGCACCACCCATAATCTTTCTCTTAATTCTATGGCGATGTGTTTGTTGTATGTGACTCATTTCACGTGTGGTTCTTTCTGATTCGTTTGCAGACAAATCTTCAGTGGCAGGGTCAGAAGAAGCAGAGCCATCCACACCTCCAATTAAACCAGTGACTAGGCACAAAACCCTCCAGGAGGCACTTCCCAGAAAGGGTCGCCGCTCACGGCGCTGCGGCCAGTGTTCTGGGTGCCAGGTCCCCGAGGATTGTGGGGTTTGCACCAACTGTCTCGACAAGCCAAAGTTCGGCGGACGCAACATTAAGAAACAGTGCTGCAAGTGAGTGTGAACTTCAGGAACGACATTCATTGTGTAATTTGAAGGATTCTGCGATAGTTGATATGACGCCTGTGAACACTAATAGGCTGTTTTTTGAAAATTGTAAAAAAAAAAAAAAAAAAAAAAATGTTGAGCATTTTCTTAAAACCACTATTGTGAACGTTTATTTGAATAATTAGATTGAAGTCAGTATTCAGTTACTATCGTAGCATCATTACAAACTGCAGGTGTTCAGACATCATGACAACTCACTAATTGGCATTTCTGCAACTGATTTGAAGTACACTGAAATGGCTTTAATTGCAAATGCTAATTGTAATTGCAGCGTCATGGTGGATAATCACGATATGTTCTGTAACCATTTATCCTTGAATGCGTTGAGGACTTTACAGACGTGCCTTACACCGAGTACTTTGTGCATTATGACAGGGTGAGGAAGTGTCAAAACCTGCAGTGGATGCCATCAAAAATGTTTCTTCAGAAGCAAGCAAAAGGTCAGGGTCCTCTCCAATAATACGCTACTTGTAAAAAGACATGCCCTTTAATTTTTCACACTATATAAACTGTTGCATCTTTATTGCTTTAGGTAAAAAAGATAAAAAGAAAAACAAACTGTCAGAAAAAAAGGACACACATCACTCCGTCAAATCTCAGTGTCCTGAGGTGAGCCCCAAAATAGCCCCGCCCCCTTTAAAGGAAGATCCTCCGAAGAAAAGTGAAACTCCGCCCCCTGCACCGGGAGAGGATAAACAAAAGCAACAGCGCCCACCGTCCCCTGCGTTACCCGGCTCTTCGTCCGCCGAGCCCCCTCCGCTCCCCGGCCCCGAGAACGCGAGGCAGCCGATGGCCTCTCAGAGCTCCAGGAAAGAGCGAAAGCATCAGCCTCAGTCCAGCCCCTCAGCCAGCTCCTCCCCCCTGGCTCCGCCCACCCCACCAGGCCACTCCCAGCAGTTCTCACAGCAGCAAAGCCAAGTGCCGGCAAAAAAGGACACGCCTACGAAATCTCCACCCGCTGAGCCCAAGAAGAAGGCCCATCATCGTGGTGAGGCTTCGTCTCACGTCCTCTCGGGTAGGAGGCCCTTTTTCGCCTTACACGACACCTTTCGGTCGCTGTGTACGAGCACACAGACCTCACGCTTTGATAACCCCCTCTGATCTTTTTAGCATCCGAGGCGAAGCAAATGAAGAAGCAGACTGCTCGCTGTGCCCCGCCACCAAAGCCCAAACTGAAAGAGAAGGTGAGGTTCCTCCCTGCCGAGCGGCTGCGTTTCTCTCTGTGTCCCCTAGGGGGCGTTTGTGTGCTTCTTGGCGCCAGCTCCCGCCACCCACCTGACTCGCCGTTGTTTACAGGACAAACAGATGGCCACCAAACCCGAGCGCAGTACTTTAAACTTCCTGAGCACTCCCTCGACTGGGGGCACAGCCAAGCAGAAAGCGCCCTGCGACGGAGTGCATCAGATCAGAGTGGATTTTAAGGAGGACTGTGACATGGATAAGGTGTGGGAGATGGGAGGACTCAGCATCCTCACCTCTGTGCCAATCACCCCCCGGGTGGTCTGCTTTCTCTGCGCCAGCAGTGGCAACGTGGAGGTAAATAATCCGGCGGCGGGTCGCATTGCACTCACCTCTGTGGGTTTTAGTAATTGATACCGAGACGCTGGATGGCCTTGTTCCGTATGCAGGATCATGTTGGAGGCCAGGCGTAATGGCTGCCTTCCCCGCGCCCGACACGTGTAAGGTTGCTGCCACCGTCCTGCTGACCATGTGCTCCTTCCACAGTTTGTGTTCTGCCAGGTGTGCTGTGAGCCCTTCCATCTGTTTTGCTTGGGGGAGACTGAGCGCCCCCATGAGGAGGAGTGGGAGAACTGGTGTTGCCGACGATGTCGTTTCTGTCACACCTGTGGCCGACAGCGACAGAAGACAAAGGTGAGATTATTCTGTTCTGGTTCCTGATCGTGCGGAGGTTAACGCGTGTTCTTGGGGTAGCTGTTAAGTGCACAGCGGCGTTGACTTTTATGGGGGATTTTTTGAAAGTAAAAGTAATTAGCTACTGCGAAATAAATCACAAAAATGTAATTTCTTTATCAAATGTTTCTTTTTTGAACTTGTTAAGTTTGGGCTGACTCAATGGGAGAGAACCTGGTGGTGTAAACATTTAAAGACTTCATGCAACAGCTGGAATTGTTATTATAGAGGAATACATATTTAATATGTTTGAATGGGTAGAAGTGCCAGTTTATACTTCTGCTCAAAGGGACTGAAACTTGGCTTAAATTCTCTTGACCACATGCTGCGCACTATCCAGAGGACATATTTTAGCTTTACGTAATTATTTAAAAATAGGTTGTAAATTTTTTTTTATGCATTCAAAGAAGCAAATTTTGGTGAGACATGAGTCAGCTCTGGGTAGGCTAGCAATACTGTAATGGAATATTTATGGCTTCAGACGAAAGCACGTTTTTTCAGTTCATGAATCCGTTGGAATTTCATACCACAGACATGGTCTTCAGTTCATCCGTGGCGTTATTCTCAAACCAGTATACACGTGATGGCCATAATCCATACTTTATACCTGTAAAATGGCCTCTGACCCTTTGGAACCTCCCAGACCTTCATTTAAGAGTTCGGGAATGTGCTTAAAGCTGCAAAATCTGAAATCTTTGTAGAATCTGAGACTAGTATCCTTTTCACCCAACAGCTGCTGGAATGTGACAAGTGTGGAAACAGTTTTCACCCCGAGTGCCTGGGACCCAATCATCCTACCAGACCCACCAAGAAAAGAATCTGGGTAACTGCACTCTGGATTCTGGCTTTGCTGTTTGCTTTGCTGTGACGATTTCCAGCTGTTGACACAGTGTCTTCATCTCCCCCAGATCTGCACCAAATGTGTTCGCTGTAAAAGATGCGGGGCCACCAAACCAGGAAAAGCCAGAGATGCTCAGTGGTCACATGACTTCTCCTTATGTCACGACTGTGCCAAACTCTTTGCTAAAGGTCAGTGGAGGCGCCGGAGTGTGTGTGTGTGGGGGGGGGCGTGTGTGTGTGGGGAGGCCTGTCTGGTCGCCTCCTTTTAATATCTGATTTATCTTCTCGCAGGCAACTTCTGTCCTGTTTGTGATCAGTGCTGTGATGATGAGAGTAAGATGATGCAGTGTGGGAAGTGTGATCGCTGGGTCCATGCCGAATGTGAGCGAGTAACTGGTGAGTGAGCGTGTCTGCTGGGTCTCCTGGTACAGCGGCCCTCTGTGCTGAAAGCGTTGATCCTCCGCCACATAACCGCATTCATCAGGGACGCTTTATTACGGAGCTCGTTTTTGGGCCGCAGCGATGAAGACGATTCTCACGCGCCCTGTCCACTCTGTCCGCCTCTAGACGAGATGCGTGAGCTGTTGTCCAGCCTGTCGGAAAGCGTGTCCTACACCTGCGTCAGCTGCACCGAGTGCAGGCCATCGGCATGGCGCACCGCTCTGGAGAGCGAGATCCAGAGGTCCATGCGGCGGGTTCTCACCGCGCTCCTCACCTCCCGCACCTCCGGCCACCTGCTCCGCTACAGAGAAGTAAGCCCCGCCCCCTCTCTTCCTCCACCTCCTGTCGATGTGGGCCTATCAGTAAACCCCTCTCGTGTTGATTGACATCTGATGTCGCAGGCGGTAATGAAGCCCCCAGAGCTGAACCCAGAAACGGAAGAGAGTCTCCCTTCGCGACGCTCACCTGAAGGACCAGACCCTCCTGTCCTCACCGAGGTGTCCGTGCCTAGCGACTCTCCGCTCGACTTGGAGACGGTAGACAAGAAGATGGATTCAGGGAACTATAAATCTGTGGTAATGGAATTGTAATGTACAGTATGTTAAATTGTGAATGCTTCTCTTGTCACGTGTAAAGTCGTGCTGCTGCGTATGTGGGAGAAGGTACCAGCATTGCCTGGTTGATCCTCAGATGCGGGTTCAGGAACCGGGTCGTTGTCTCCTTGTGTCTTTCAGGTGGAATTCAGTGATGACATTGTGCGAATCATCCAGACAGCCATCAATTCTGAGGGAGGGCAGCCCGCTAGCAGGAAGGCCAACAGGATGATCAAGACCTTCTTTATCCGGGTGGGACTGGCGTCCACACGGGACAGAGGTCACACCGTCACGCTTCCAACCTGAAGCGCCGCTGTGAGCAACACTAACGTTTCTCTCTTTCTCTTCCAGCAAATGGAACAGGTTTTTCCTTGGTTCAAGGTGAAGGAGTCAAAATTCTGGGAGACACACAAAGTCTCTTCCAAGTGAGTTGCTCCTTTAATGAGAACATGTGCCACTCTTGGGGAAAAAGAAAGAATCGTTAAGTGTTGTTCATTTTGAAGAGGGAGGGAATGAGAGAGAGAAGCCTCATGTCTCGAGTTGTAATGGTTAATATAGGTGACCTGAGGCGGATCTGTAACAGCTTGTCAGTGGGCATCTGTCTCCTCTTTGCTGTCTTTCAAAGCAGAATATCAGCTTCCCAAAGGGTCTGTGTGGGTTGACTCTATTGTCTGAGGCCAACCTACAGTGTTGCATTTCACATAGGTGCTTTGATGAGTCTTGCGGTCACCCTGTGGTTAGTCTGTTGGAAGACTTCATTTGTTAGTGTGAATTATTCAGAAGTGTGCAAAGCGCTGTTTTTCATCCTTGGGAGGTAGAATCGTTTCTTGTCCGTCGCGTTGTAGCTAGTAGGTTCGTTCTTGTTCACTTGCTTGTTGGAATAAAGTCATCACCAGGACTCTTCATACGCTGGCTAAAGTCGCCACGCTCGCAGCGTCTTCTCCCACCACGCTGCTGGCGCTTAGCTCAGGGTTAACCACTCACACCTTTACTTCTGCTCTGCCTGAGCGCTGATGCCAAGTGATGGTGTGATTCTCTCTCGTCTCCTGCAGTAATGGGTTGCTTCCTAACGCTGTGCTGCCTCCTTCTCTGGATCACAACTATGCCCAGTGGCAGGAGAGGGACGAGCGGGCACGTGCTGGCCAGCCGCTGCTGGTGAAGATCATTCCTGCTCCTCGTCCCAAGGGCCCCGGAGAGCCCGACTCCCCCTTCTGCCCCCCTGCCCCTCCCCCTCTCCCGCCTCCACAGCCCGTACACGGTAAGGACAAGGAAGCACAATCCAAACTCGTCTAACATTTATTACTTTTTATAAACTACAGCGAAATTCAGAGACGTAAATATTTTTCTTTCTCGTGTATTTATTTGTTTTGTTTTTTTTGTGCCCCCATCCCCCACCCACACAAATAGACTTGAGTCAGGAGTATAGCCCCGAGCGACCCACCCCTGGTGTAGGTGACAACAGACAGTGCATGCTTTGTCTGAGCTATGGAGATGAGAACACCAAGGTAAGCGAACGCACTGTTACAGCACAGTCTGTCTGCACCGGCCGAGTTCGAATGCGTGTCCAAGTGTAAACAAGTATTTCATACTCCAGTCATTTATACTGTGTCCTGGTGCCCAGTTGGTGAAAGGAACTCCCACTGGTCTGGACAACAGTGTCCTCACTGTCTTCAAACACAGACTGAAGCCTCATCTGTTTTGAAAAGCACTTAAACTGAATCAGAATCAGAATCAGAATCAGAATACTTTATTGATCCCAGAGGGAAATTGCAATTTTTACAGTAGCAGCCATTTAGAATAAACACTCTAATAATAATTTACACAAAAGATAAATTTGCAATATGTACACATATATAAAGTCCTATAATACAATAAAATGAAGTGTAATGTGGCTGTGGCTACAATAAGCACAGATAAACAGCAGTAAGTGTTCAGAGGTAAAAAAAGATTATTGCAGGTCCTTGTAGGAAGATTTTAAATTTGCACTTGACCCGTCTTGTTTTAATAATTGCATTGAAATTGAATTATATTGTATTGTATCTCTCAATTTGGGATTCTACCCTGATGCTTCTTTCTCATAGTGTTTCAGTTTATTTTGAAAGTTAACCCCTTTGTGCTCGTTAAGGATTGTTTCCTGAGTATACGACTAACGCACTTTCATAAGTCGCTCTGGTTAAAATACATCTGTCGTCCTAGCTGCGAAATGCTGCTTTTGTGGTGAATTTGTAATAACTTTATGGGTGTGTGCATAATACGACGTGTTCAGCTGGTCACCGGTCCCCTTGTCCCGTTTGGCACTGAACACTACTACTCTCTTCTATCATTTTATCCAGGAATGTTGAGTGAGCCGGCGGTGTTGAGTATCTTGTCGAACTTCTTTTCTTAGGACTGTGGACGACTGCTGTACATTGGCCAGGATGAGTGGACCCATGTGAACTGCGCATTGTGGTCCACGGAGGTATTTGAGGATGACGATGGCTCCCTGAAAAACGTCCATATGGCCGTGAGCCGAGGCAGGCGGCTGGTAAGGCACCCTTAGCCACGCGCTCTGTGCTCATTCAGTCTGTCCCTGTGAATAAGTGCTTATTAAGGCTCTATTACCATGTAAGCAGGAGTGTTTATCGGTTGTTTCCTGTTGTTACCAGCTGTGTGAGAGGTGTCAGAGGCCAGGGGCAACTGTGGCCTGCGACTCCGCCTCCTGCTCCAGTAACTACCACTTCATGTGTGCCCGGCAGCATAACTGTGTGTTTCTGGAGGATAAAAAGGTGTATTGCCAACGCCACCAGGACTCGATCAGGGGCGAGGTGGGTAATCGTGCTCCCTAAATAAGGAGAAGGTTCTGGAGTGTGTGCTTCCTGCGTACACCTAAACAACATTCTTGGAATTGTCCAGGTGGTGACGGACACGGGATTTGAAGTGACCCGGAGAGTTTTGGTGGACTTCGAGGGGATCAGTTTGAGAAGAAAGTTTTTCGGTGGACTTGAGCCAGATAATGTCCACATGATGATAGGTTGGGTTATATTTTATTATTATGAAGAGGAAGAATAATGATTTTTGCATTTTAGTTCTGTGTGGAATAAAGAAGTCTGAAAAACTCATTGTGAACTTTGCTGTCTGTATTTTCAATGCAGGTTCCATGACCATCGATTGTCTTGGTGTGCTAACGGAGCTCTCAGACTGTGAGAAGAAACTTTTTCCTGTTGGATATCAGTAAGTGCCTGTGATCATCACACTATGGTTTTCATGTGCATTGTTAATTTAAAAGTGATTTAATGTTCAATTTGACATTGTTTTTGTTATTAAGATGCTCAAGAGTCTACTGGAGTACGCTGGATGCCCGCAAACGCTGCGTCTATACATGTAGAATTCTGGCATGCCGCCCTCTAGTGTCAGACACTGTCAATAACAGCATGGCCACAACAGAGCATAACCATACCATTGCCCACAGCCCACTACCTGCCCCTGGTGAGTCCTTAAGGTTATCATTTTTTTTTAATTAGTTTGTTTATGATGCTGTTTTTATATCTATAGATATAAATGTCCTAAAACATTTTTAACTACCGCTTCTATCATCAGAAATGAAATCTTCACCCTTGCCTGATTCCGTCTCCGTTGAACGCACCGCCAGTCCCGTGACACCAAAACCAAAGGTTTACTTTAGGAGCAGACATCCCAGTTACCCACCCTGTCACCATTCTCCTTCCTCCAAACCTCTTCCCTCTCCAGGTATCCAAGTCAAACACATGTGCCATTTTTATTTAGGCTGTGTATACGCTAATTCACTATAAGGCTTTGATATTGCACATTCCAGGTTTCTGTTTTGTTCCCTTTCCATTAGGAGGCGTCACCAGCTCATCCCACGAGATCGTAACCGTCGGCGACCCTTTGCTGAGTTCCGTGTTGCCAAGTATTGGGTCGCGTCGCCATAGCACGTCCTCTCTCCCCACTCAACAGCACGGACAGAGAATTTCCTGCTCTCCACAGAGAAGTAGTGTAACTAGCCAGAAAGCTTCTCCTGCATCTGCCTCTACTATAAACTCAGCCTCCCAGGACCGTGGAATCAGAGACTCTGTGAAAGGAAAAGTATCTGGTGCTGAACGATCTCACTGTCAGGCGGGAAGCACTGTAAACACAGGACCTCCGTGTAGACACGGCTACGGCTTCACCGACAGAATGGGTGGTGGTAGAGATGTTGCCAGAAAGCAGCCGGATGGCGACAGTTTAAAGTCGGCTCCACCGGGACTTCTGAGTGGAGTGAGTCAGGTGTCTCCTCCACTGGGAACTGCAGTGTTGACTGGGAATCAGAGGGGAAGCGGAAGTTTGAGAACAGAAAAGGGAAAACAGACGGCAAAAGACACGGACCTCCCACCCGGAGTCACTCTTTTGTCCTGTCACCCGCTCAGCACGCTTGTAAAAGATAAAGCCATTGCAGCGAAAGATGGAGGCTTGACCACAGTTCCAGAGTCTAAAGATATTGGCAAGTCTGGCTCTCCCCAACCGCTGTACCACAAAGGTGGTGGCAGGAAGTCCAATGACTGTGTTTCAGGACCATCTCCTGCTGCGGCTATCAAACCTTTATGGTCAACTGGAGTGAAGACAGGAGAGGAGGATATGAAACGCGGGTCCCAGGCAAACCCTTCTGCACCAGCTGTTCATGGAACTGCTAGCACCAAAGAGAAGCGCTCCAAAGTTAAATTAGCAATGGCCAGGGATATGGAAAAACAGAGGAAAGAAATGCCTCAGAATAGTAAGACACAGATGCTCAATAGCAACTCTAAAGGAAGTAATGTCAAAACACATAGTCAGGTTCCATCGTCACAAAATAATACCCACAAAGCCACAGTTCTCGGCGGCAACAAGACCTCTGGAACCGCAGAAATTAAATCAGATAGTCAGAGAAGCGAAAGACCATTAAAGTCCGGTGAGAGAATTGGCACGGAGAAAAAGCACAGTTCTGTAGCAGAGGCAGTCCAGCCAAAGGCAGGTTCAGAGCGCAGTTTAAGACCTCCACAGGTTCACTCCAAACCAAGTAAAGATGCTACCCCAGTGGAGAAGAAGCGCGCAGAGAAACTGTCTCTGATATCTCAGAAAATGGATCCTAATGGGACCAAACCTGTCAGCACCTGTTCTGATACCAACACCTCTACTTCCATCTCTGCCGTAAGCCATGGTCCACAGAGGAGAGCTGCCCGTGCTATGATGTTTTCCCCGTCTGCGAGCTCGGAGAGCTCAGAATCTGACAGTCACACTCACCAGGAGGACTGTGAGGAGCGTCTTATGGACCACCAATCGGCAGAGGACGATGGTGACGGGGATGATCATCATTTAGAAGATGAAGGCTTAGCAGACAAGCATGAGGAGGACAGTGACTGTTCGGCCGGATCAGCAAAACGCCGGTATCCAAGGCGAAGTGCCCGAGCTCGGTCCAACATGTTTTTTGGGCTCACACCTTTCTATGGTGTGAGGTCCTATGGCGAGGAAGACATTCCCTTCTACAGCAGTGGCGATATTCCCTTGAGGAAGCGCTCAGGCAGCAATAAGCGATCGGCTGAAGGACAGGTTGATGGGGCTGACGATATGAGCACATCGTCTTCTGCGGACAGTGGGGAAGATGAGGAAGGAGGGTTTGGACCAAATAAGGATGCATACTATTACAACTTCACACGGACCATCATAAACCCCAGCTCTAGCCTTCCCAGTATTGAGGGCATTGATCAGTGCTTGGGAAGAGGGTCGCAGATCCATAGGTTCTTGAGGGATGGAGCCAAGGAAAGTCATGCCGAACGTGATGAAATGACAGCGAAAACCAAGAATTTGGAGTGCGAGCAAATAGGCCAGCTAGATGGAGTGGATGATGGTTCGGAAAGTGATGCCAGTGTAAACACCAGCAGCACAACCACTGCTACCACTTCCTCGACACTTAAAACCTCGACCAAGAAAAGGGGCCGGGAAAGTCGGGCAGAGAAGCTGAACGTCGGTGCAGGAAAAGACTCCGCGGGTGGGGGAAGCAGCCACAGTCGTGATGGTCGTAAAGGTCAGAAAGATAACTGCCTGCCTTTGGGAAGTGTGAAATCACAGGGTCAGGATCCTCTCGAATCGCAACTGTCACTCAGCACGGACCTCCTGAAGTCTGACTCGGACAACAACAACAGCGATGACTGTGGTAATATCCTCCCTTCGGACATTATGGAGTTTGTGCTCAACACCCCTTCCATGCAGACCTTGGGACAGCAGTCAGAGGCTCCCTCCACTGAGCCCTTTTCCTTGGACGAGAGCTATGGGGTTGACGTCAACCGAAGGAAGGATATACTGTTTGAAGACTTTGCACAGCCACTGTCCAACACAGAACCTGTAGAGGGTGGGGTCAACAGCTCGATCACAGTAGAGGAGCCATATGTCCTCCCTTTGGAGTTGCCATCCGACCTCTCTGTTCTAACAACTCGTAGTCCGTCGGTAAATAACCAAAATCATGGTTCACTCATCGCTGAGAGCTCTGAGCGCGCTATTCTGGCCCTGGGTGCAGAGGACTCTGGAGTTGAGAAAAGTGGCGATAAGCAAAGAGCAGTCGGTGCCGTATCCAGCGAGAGTCCACGTGACGGTGGTGGAGATTCGCAGGTGACCGAAGGGCACATGACCCCAGAACATTTCATTCCCAGCCGCATCGACGGAGACCACATCTCAAGTCCTGGAATATCTCAAGTAGCAGAGGCAGGAAATCAGGATCTGGCCAGAACATCTGGAACGCCTGGCCTGCCGAGTTCACCTACTTTGGCTCTGCAGAGTCAGAAGTTTATTCCTGCTGCCACAGTCAGTACGTGTCCATCTCCGATAGCAACCTCTGGTGTTCAGTCCCCAGCCTCGCATTTGAAACCTGGTCCAGAGAAACTGATAGTTCTCAATCAGCATTTACAGCCCCTCTACGTATTGCAGACTCTTCACAATGGTGTAACTCAAAAAATACAGATTGGTCCATCCGTCACCGCAACCGGTGTCATGAATCCCAGCACTCCTGTTTTAACAGGCCTCAATGCTGGGGTCCCTACACCTCAGTCCATTTTTTCCACTGGCGGGAAAGGATTGGTTCCTGTTCATCCTCATCCACAACTTCATGCTTTCACTACCACCACCCAAACTGGTTTCCAGCCTGTTATTCCCAGTACCACATCTGGACTCCTTATTGGTGTTCCTTCTCATGATCCCCAGATTATTGCATCTGAAGCCGGTCAGAGGCATGATCTGGCCCCCAGTGTCGCTATGGTGTCCAGTGCATCCTCCATTACCCCCACACCTGCCGTGCTTTCTGCCGCACATGGGAAGAAGCGCCCTATTTCTCGAATCCAGCCTCGGAAAATCAAGAAGCTGGCCCGTTCCCGAAGCCAACCCACACTGGCGCCGTCAGAGGTCGGGCCCAACATGACCCTTATTAACCTCTCCTCTCCACAGATTGCTGCTGGAATCCCTGCTCAGTCTGGCCTTGTTGAACTTGGCACCATCACCACTGCAGCTGCCACATCTCAGCGCAAAATGCCCAACATTATAAAACGGTCAAAATCTGGAGTAATGTACTTTGAGCCTGCACTCTTTCCTCAGCCAATGCCAATCCCCACTAGTGCTCAGCCTAGTCTCCTTGGACATGATTCTTCAACTCACTTGTTGCCGTGCACTGTATCTGGACTTAATCCAAACCAGTCTGTACTGAATGTAGTGTCAATGCCTCCTACAGCCCCCGGGAATCTGCTGGGTGCAAATCCAGTATCGTTAAGTACTCCAGGGCTCATTAGCTCTACAGAGATCACAGGACCCTTAAGTAACCTCCTGTTCAAAGCAAGTCCACATAACCTGGGCCTTCCAGAGCAGCAGATGGTCCTTCATTCAGGAACCCCTATGATGTCGCAGATTGCCAGTCCAGCCCAGACGTCCATCGCGAGCAACATCTGTGTTCTTCCACCAAATCAAACCATCAGTATGTCGGTCAGCCAGCAGGTAGACAAAGAAGGCAACCTTCATCTTCAAAACCCAGTTAGCAGAGTCGTGTCCGATAAGGCCATCGATCCCAACGTAAACGCTACTGGCCAAGTGGCTCTTGCACCCAATCCCATCGCGCCAGACCTGAATAAGGGTCGTGTGGTCGGGGTTCTTACCCAGAGCTCACGGACTACACCAATATCACGACCGGCAAACCAGCAACAAGCACTCAAGTCGCCCACTGTATCAGTTTGCACAGCCATTGGGAAGGGGAAGCAGAAAGCAAAGAGGCCCCTACCAAGTCTGGATAAGGCCGGGGGGAAGAAGCACAAAGGCCTCCATGCTGAGGCTCTGCCAGAACCACGGGCTGCTCCTTGCTCTGCAGATCAGTCCTCCTTGACAGGGTAAACACTTTGGATTTTGCAGAATTACCTTGCCCAAAATCTGCTTTACCAAAAGACATTCGATTAAAGGTGGTGTGTTGTGTTGTGCTTATCAATAGGCCTAGAGAACGTGCTACACCTGAGCCAATGGAAACCGGAAAGCCTAATGAAAAGGGTTCAAGGAAGAGGTATGCAAATTTTTGTTATTTTTAAGTTCAATATGTATGTATGGATGATAATTATTGGACTAAATTAAATTGATCTTGCCTGCAGTGACTCAGCGACCAGAACATGTGAATCCACTCTTAAACAGAAGCCCATAGAACCCCATGATGAAAAACCTAAGCCTACAGGTGGGTTTCACAGTGTTTCCAATGTATTTGTGCTTTATTTAGTAGCTGAAGGATGATAATGTTCAAGCACTTGTATCCCCTAACCGTGTTTGAATGCTTCAAAGGCAAAATGCATGTCTTCACAGTTTGATTGTATGGATGTGTTTGTAGGATGTCCCACAATTCTCTGCACATTGTCTTTTTTAGGCCTGTCTGACCAGAGCAGTAGAACAGGATCTAATGCGACGCTGGCGGCCACTCCAGACCAGAAGGACGATGGCCAGGACTCCCCTCCAGACTACAAGCCCAAACAGGGGCTTCTGTTTGAGATCTGCAGCGACGATGGATTTAAAATCTGCTGTGAAAGCATTGAGGGTAGGATTGGGGTTTGGACAAGAGAATTAAAGATGTGTTTTGAAAATCACACTGCAACCAAAGTACTTTATGAATTATGTATGGTTCTCCCCATTTGGTCCTAGGCAATATGGTCTTTCAGATTTTCTGGTTTAACTTCTGAGATCTGCCTGCTCATTTTCAGAGGCGTGGAAATCTCTGACTGATAAAGTCCAGGAGGCACGCTCTAACGCCAAGCTTAAAGAGCTGTCTTTTGATGGTAAGGAAAGACGTGGCGTCATATCCTAATTTCAAAATAAAACCAAATCACTGTTTGCGTCTTCCAAATGGAATCCTCTTAACCTCCCGTCCTGGTTCCATCAGGAGTGAATGGATTGCGTATGCTGGGTGTTGTCCACGATGCTGTCGTTTTCCTGTTGGAGCAGCTTTGCGGTGCCAGGTACTGCAGGAACTACAGATTCCGCTTCCATAAACCAGAGGAGATTGATGAGCCTCCCATTAATCCTCATGGATGTGCTCGCTCTGAGGTCCACCACAGGTGTGTTCACGCTGGCTTCATGACCTTCACGTTAGAAGGAGGCTTCTGTTGTGTGTGCACAATCGGTTTAATGTTGTACTCGTTGTTTTGTTCAGAATCGATATGCGGTCACTGTCGAGCCTCACCTGTTAACCGTTAACGTCTGGTGATTGTTATCTGACTTGCTGTCTCCTTTTTCTGAAGGAGGTCCGTGTTGGACATGTTTAACTTCTTGGCATCTAGACATCGACAAGCTCCTGAATACAATCCCCGAGAAGACGATGAAGAGGAATTGCAGCTCAAATCTGCGCGGTGGGTGAACATGTTCGTCTTGACTTCTTGTTTGTGAATATATTTCTTGCTCATTCTCTAATATTCTCTTTCCCTTTTTCAGACGGGCAGTCAGCGTAGACCTGCCTCTGGCTATGAGGTTCAGGCACTTGAAGAAAACGTCCAAAGAGTCTTTAGGCGTCTATAGGTACAAAATCTATTGCCTGAAGGATCTGGTTGGCTCTGTAAACCCAATTAAGCATAACGAAGATGTGCGTTTGGAGGGTTTTACATGCAAGCTGATGTTTTGGGTATTGTTTGCAGGTCCGCCATACATGGCCGAGGTCTGTTCTGTAGAAGGAACATTGATGCTGGAGACATGGTGATTGAGTATTCTGGAAATGTCATTCGCTCTGTCCTCACCGACAAACGAGAGAAGTATTATGATGGCAAGGTAATGACGCCTGTGCTCTTCACACTGCAGTGGACAAGCAATGAATTGACTGACGTCAAGGTTCTTAATGGATTTCTTTGTTTTCCAGGGCGTTGGCTGCTATATGTTTCGCATTGACGACTACGAGGTGGTTGATGCCTCCGTTCATGGCAACGCAGCTCGTTTTATCAACCACTCGTGCGAGCCCAACTGCTATTCCCGCGTAGTCAACATCGATGGGAAGAAGCACATCGTCATTTTTGCAATGAGAAAAATCTACAAGGGCGAGGAGCTCACATATGATTATAAGTTTCCCATCGAGGAACTAGGCCATAAGCTGCCTTGCAACTGTGGGGCCAAAAAGTGTCGGAAGTTCCTCAATTAACACTTCTTCTGTTCTTACTTTTGCCTGAACCCTCTCCTCTCAAGCAAACTGTCTTTCGTCAAATGTTGACAGTATGTTTATTTTGAGTAATATGGTTATTTATTGAAACAGGCTCAGGTTTTCAGAGGGATAACGGCACTGTGCCTCAAGTTGATTCAGGAAAGGTTTCAAGAGCAAAGTCACAGTGAAGAGAAGAACTGCCTTCAGTGAACACCCCCCCCCCCCCACCCCAAAATGACCAGTGAAATACGCAAAACTGCCCCTGCTTGCTTTTAAATTTTATGACCAGTTTTATCTTCCAAATGATTATGAACAATTATAAATTTGTGATACCCAGCCTCATCTGGCCATGCCTTTGGAACGTGAGGAAAAAGTGTGATGGAATTGCCACATGGTTTTGTTTGTCACCAAAGTGCAATTTTTCTAAGGGAACGATACACCGTCTTTGCCGATAGATGAATTGCTAGTGGTCCATAATTCTTCTTTTCTCAGCTTGGCCTGAACAGCCACATGTCCCTTTCTGAATGTACATTGAAGCCTTGTCCCTCTAGGTATGTGAGGGACGTCTCTGTGTATTTAAGACACTGTAAATATTACTTGCGACAGCTAGATTCTTGGGGAGGGACCACCAGAGGGAGCACTGGTTCCAGGGATGGGATCCCTCTATTAGAGAGATACTTAAGTTTTGATTTGATCAGTAATGGGAAGAACCATTAGTGTACCTAAACTGTGTTTGAGAAGTAACAATAGCCCTGGGGCAGTGCTCAATACGGGCTGGGCTGAGATCCTGGTGGACTGACAGCCACGAGACTAGATAACTTTAACGGGTGGGTGGGAATACTTAATGGTCTCTGTTTTTTTTCCCCATTTTTATATCAACTTAGTCTGATGATAGTTAAATCCGTTGTATAGAGGAAACGTAGAATGTGCGTACTCTAAGGCCTGTTGATAGCTGGTAGGTTTCGCTAAACTCCAGGGCATCGAAATGCTTTATTGAGCTGGAGTTGTTGTCTCATTATTCGGAATGAGTCATTTTAAAATTTTGCTCTTTTTTTCCAGTCTCCCTTGTAGACAGGTAAATGTCATTATTTCTTTTGATATGTAAATAATATGTATATTTTTCTATACAAAAAAACCTGAAAAGCACTCACTAGTGAATAGCACTTAATAATGGTATTTATATTTTTAATAAAACGTATTTATTTTATCAACATTTTGTAGGAGATAGTGGTTTACAACACTAATGCTTGGTCATTTTTGTAGTGTTGCCTCCTTTGTTTTGTGTTATTTATTTTTTTGGTTTATTTTTTTTACCATTTATTTTCCTTCTTTTCTATTCCAAAGACTGAAGCAGTAGCTGATCCCATAGAGTGCAGTCCACCAGTAGGGTTAACCCAGTCCACCAGTAGGGTTAGCTCAGTATGGTTAACCCAGTCCACCAGTAGGGTTAGCCCAGTATGGTTAACCCAGTCCACCAGTAGGGTTAGCTCAGTAGGGTTAGCCCAGTATGGTTAACCCAGTCCACCAGTAGGGTTAGCCCAGTATGGTTAACCCAGTCCACCGGTAGGGTTAGCCCAGTAGGGTTAGGGTTAACCCAGTCCACCGGTAGGGTTAGGGTTAACCCAGTCCACCGGTAGCTCTCATTGCCAATCAAAGTCGGTCATAAACATTTCAGATGATAGCATATCGTTCGAGTAAGCTCTGAAGCACTTCGCTAGGAGTGCTTATCTGCTGAAATGGCATCACTCCCCTTAGTGCCAGCCTTAACATCATAAACAGGACCGGCCCTTCACAATAAACCCCTCTTTGGTACAATCCATAAAATAACTGTCTCAATGGGAGAAAGAATATACTAGATGCCTGAAATCCTTTTACATTTAAGCAACTGGAAAGTTCCAAAGTTTACTCCATCTATTTTATTATTGTAAAAAATATTTTCATAGCTGTCTGTATAACCCAAGGAACCTGCCGCGGAGGCTAGAGCCCTAGAGCCCTTGAGCCCTAGAGCCCTTGAGCCCTCGTTTCTAAAGCACTATGGACGAGTGGAGGAGCAGCCTCGTTCCCCTGCTTCGTGCACTGAGCATCAGTCTTCTTCCCAGCTTCACACGTGTTGCCTTGGCGATGCATGCAGGCTCCAGCCACCCGAAGCACCTCGTGTGCTCGTGTTTTGTGCCGTGTCAGTCCTCTCCATTATCCCCAGGAGCAAAATCTATTCCTGTTCAACGGATGAATGATGGTGTTTGGACGTCCCACAGCCAGCTGTGATGTAGTTCCTAGTAACAGAGTTGTGGTGCCTTTCTTTTTAAATCCCACCCCCCCCATCTTTTATTCATCCATAAAGTCATGACTATTGCAGACCGTAAGACAGACATATTGAGGATGATTGGCAGGTCTCTGGCCATAGGGTGGCACTGCTTCTCTGGACAGTACTGCAAGAGCACCAATCCTTGTGTTTTATTTCTCAAGGTCTGAAAAATCTAAACCGATTCATGTCCACCAATATATATGCTATTCTCTTGTGGACACTACTGTCCTCTTGACCTTTGACCCTGTTGTATATTTTTATTGGTCACGAAATTTAAGCAATTTTAACCACCAGGATTTGAGTCCTTTTTAAAGGGGATTATCGTGTTCTGGGTCGTGTGTGTGTGTGTGTGTGTTTTGCCGGAAGGGTTGGGATGTGTACATACCTCCAGACAGCTCATCGACTGCTGCTTTGTGCATGTCTGGCTCTCGTTTTTCAGGAGGAGCCGCTCTAAGGTCGTGACCTCCGTGTAGCAGCGTCCCCCCTTTTTTTACCTCGTCGGCGTTCCCCGCGGTTTGCTGAGCGGCTCCAGGTTCCTGGGCTGCTTTTATTTACCAGGCTCTGCGCGTGGTCTGCGGCGCGGCGCGGAGGGCGACGTTCATTTGGCTTTTGCGGATTCACCAGCCGGCTGCTTTTCTCCCTCGGCTGTCGCACTCGTGGGCTGCTGCAGCTGCATTGTGGGTACTGCGGCTGCATTGTGGGTACTGCGGCTCTGGCCATCAGTTCAGGGATCGAGTTCCTCTCAGTCCGGCACTCTGAGGCCCACACACACTCAGACTGACCTCTGCAGCTGGGCCTTCGTTGAATGTATTTTTGAAAGTTTTTTTTTGTTTGTTTTTTAAATCTTATTTTTGAATTTTAGTTTTTTTTTTACTAATTTTATTTATTTTATTTTTGAAATTATTTTTTATTTAATTTTTTTTTTAGTGATTGTTGAAACGTGAACGGTTCGGGTGTTTCAGGACAGATTCGTTTCATTTCAGTGGGTGAGGATTGTACAGCCGTGGCAATCTTTGTACAGAACTTGCATCTATGGGTATGACAAAGTATGATTTTTATTAATTACTAATCCTAAGGGCTTTGTGAAAGACTTTTTCCTCCACATGTTCGTTTCAGTGCAACTTCAGATGTTCTGCAAGCTGGTGAAATGTTGTGACCAGTCTGTATTCAGTGGCGGACGGGTTCTGTTGTTTCCTGGACTTTAATCTTCCACACCAGTGGTACCACACCATCTCCTGTACTTGCACATCTCAGTATATATATGTATACTTCTTCAATACATGATGAATATATATACCTAAACATATGTATGGATAGTAACTTGTACTTCAATATTTACAATATCTACGCAATATACGGAATGGACAGACAAACTTAGTTACAGTAGCAAAACAACAGTTTCATAATGGTAAATAGAAATGTTCAGTGTAATCTATAATGGTTTTGTGTTACAGATACAGTCTAGAGTAATGTGCTGCATTTGAATATTCATGTTTATGTTCCGGTTTCCTGTGCCTGTGAATGCTCCTCCTGAGGAGTGTTGTTCTTTTGGGGACTTTTATTTTGTTTCTTTTTTCTTTTTTTTTTTGCAGGTTGAACAGGTGGGAGATAATGGCTGATATTTATATAATGAAACGAGTAAATGTAAAATGTGGTTGTACACTTTTTTGAGCTTAGCCATTTGTTTCAGTGCTGTAGTTTTTATTTTTACTCTTTGTACTTTTTAACAGTTTGTGGACATCAGGAAAATGAGTCTTTTACCCAGTTGTTACCCATATCTCCTTTCTCATGTCAGACCTTAAGTTGAACTATAATGTGACGTTCTGTAATGAGTAACATTAATGGTAAGCATTTTTATTTATTTTGTGGAAGTTTGAAACATCTGTGTATGCAGACAGAAGGGTCATGTGAACACCCCCTTAGGAGTGTTGGGGAGAAGTGCCTCTGGTGGGGGACGCTCTGTGGTGGGGGACGCTCTGTGCCACGCTGCGTTAGCGGTGGCCTGTGATCAGGGAGGTGACGTGCTAAAGTGGAGAGAGTGAGGCTAGACGGTCCCCCCGAGGCCTTTTACTTCCCCTTTGTCCTTTTGAACACTTCCTCTCTTTTTCGTTTTGAATGCCCCATGTATGATGATCTTTTACTTGATTTTCCCAATTGCCCAATCAGTGTTCAGATATGACAGAAATGAAGGAATGACCATTCAGTGACAATAGTAAACCACAAACAACTTAAGGATGAATGTATAATGAGGAAAAAAAATGTACATAGCTGTAAAAAGGAAAATTTCTAATCATGTTTATTTTCTATGCACTTTTTTATTTAAGTGATAGTTTAAATAATAAACATGTCTCGTTTACTCAGCATGCCTCGGAGTTGTTCTTAACGCCGCCGTGTTCTTGGTCTTCCTGTTGGATTTGCTTGTGTTGTGCCTCGGAGTTGTTCTTAACGCCGCCGTGTTCTTGGTCTTCCTGTTGGATTTGCTTGTGTTTTGTGTGTTTTCTGTAATGCAGATCTCTAGCTGTATGATCTTTACTTTAGGGCTAAACACTTTGGACTTGACATTTTCTTCAACATGACAAATGTTTTATCTCTACAGAAAAATGCTGTTTTTTTTTTTCTTTCTCTTGTTTGGCTCTAGATTTGTCCAGCCTTCTTCACGTATTGACCAATGGCAGCGTTTGACAGAGCGGAGCTACGCCTCATTCCCAGAACGGAATAAACCTGGTTTACTGGTAAGGACTGAATATTATTCTCTAGTAAGCATTGAAATTAAACGAGCATATAAAACCGTTGTCGTTGCTCAGGCCCTTGCGGCCGTCTCTGAAGACGGGGCTGATTTCTCAGACTCCCTTTGCAGCACCTGCCTCGTGGGAAACAGACTGCAGCTCTATTTCCTGTTGTGCAATCTTGGCTTTCTGTGCCTTTTAAAAGGGAAATGCTGAGTAAGCATATCTCATGGCACAAATATTATTAGTGGCTTCAGTTGCTGAGTTTGGAGATGTCTCAGGAGTGGGGGACGTGGGACGGGGACGGGGACTAGCTGAAGCAGGAGACAAACGGTCCTTTTTTTTTTTTTTTTGCACTCGTATGCAGCTCTAAGTCCATGCTGCCCTGTATTGGGTGTCTCCTCATCTGAGTCTTCCTGCTACCACATCTTCCATGTCATCAGTTGTTCCTCACATTCTACCCGTAGGCTGTCATGGAAATGTGTTATTTTTAATGATGCTTTAGTTTTAACGGAAATGTTTGTGTGGACGGAGTCTGTGTTCTTTTGTACACCTGCCAGAGACGGGCTACCTGTGACATTTTTGATACATTTTTCATTTTATTTTCTGAAAAAAATTCAGGTATCGTGTTTTATATTTTAACCTGCTTTTAATTTATCACGAAATGAAAACTTTTTCCGGAAAATTGAGATTTGGAAACTTGGAATGTGGCAGTAAGTCATCTAGAGCTGTCCTCTTGGGCATGGCGGTCGCACACTGAGGTAAAAGTAACGGTTGTCCTTTGAAGTTCCTGCAGGAGAGGTTGATTTCACTGACCCTTTCAACCATGTTAAATATGTTTCAACAATTATAACTGCACCACTTCAGACAAAGTTTTGTACAACTTCCAAGTTCCACAGGTCCTTTTCCTACTTCTTTTGCTACTTTAAAGACACGCCAAAAGAAAATCTATAAAGAGATTAAACTTCAGATATCTTGGTAAGGATAATAGCCATCCAGACTCGAAAGCTGGGTGGTGTGTTGTCTTTTCCCCTGAGTTTGGGGTTTCGTGCCAGTAAAGGTGGTTACTGATCTTTCAGCAGTTGAGATCACTATTATTCATTTGTTGTTTCACTGAAATCAAATACAGCTAGCAGGCTGCCAACATTAACGTCTAGCTAATTACTTGCACATTCAAGCCTCACCACACTGATCTAACTCACATCTATTGAGACTTAAAAATATTTACAACAGTCAGGATTCTGTACTCCCACTTACTGGACCTGCTTCATATAATCCCTCTCTGTCTGTCTCTCTCTCTTTGTGTCCCTTGGATGCTCTTTCTCTCCTTCATGTCCCTCCCTCCATCCCTCCCCTCGGTCACTCTCTCCCTCTCTTTAATTGCCTTGCATTACCATTTCCTCTTTAACTTCAGAATGCTCACTTCTCCCCTGGCACATCTGTCTGGACCTAACAGGCTCTCTGCTTTCATTCCTCCCTGTGCAGACGCCGTCCCTTCCGAGAAGCCCGGAAAAACTCCATGGTATGTTATTTTCATTGTTTGATTAGAAATTATGTCAGATGTGCCAGTGATTCTGCTTAGAGAAGATGGTGCTGATTTTAAAGGGCTTTCTGGTTCATCTTTTGAGCAGAACTAAGTGTTTGTACAGCACCATACTTTAGCGTCTGTGTCTGGCTGACACCAGTTCTGTTCTCTCAGTGTGCCACGCTCAGTTATAGTTACCTCAGAGATTGTTTGGTAATTTAACATGACAAACTAAACTACTTTATAGCTGGACATTGCATGAATGTGCTGGTTTTGGGTGCAGTTCAGACTAAGCAATATGCTCTGGACATTTCTTCACCTTCATCTGAGTCTCATTTTAAGTGCTATTTGAAAAGCTTTACGGTGTCAACTTGCTGCTTCTCATTAGGGGACACGTCACATGGGCGACCCATTACTTTTCATAACAATTCCATAATCGTTGTTCTATTCCTGATTTGGAGCAAATCGAACACAGAGTACAAGCATCAGTTATGGCTTCAGCAATGTTACTTTGTGTGAGGGGCATGAGAGAACTTCCTGGGAACTTTTCCAAGTGCTCAACCCAAAGAAACACAAATACCGACCAGAGATCTAATGCTCGATTCTACTGCAGAATTGGACCCAAAGTTCCTGAAACAGATGTGCTGTCTGGCTCTCTTGTTTATGGGCTCTTGTGCCTGTGGTCTTGCCTGCCTTCTGTAGCAAACCTTGGTGGTCTGCTTGTGTTTGTGACTCGTCAGCAGTTTCTGACCTTTTACGTAAACCAGCTGTTTAAAGGCAGGAGACGAGCAGAGGGACTCACTGATTTATATTAAGCCATAAAGTGTTGGAAATGTGTGGCCCTGAGGCAGCAGTGGAGCAATCCTCCAATCATTGAACACTTCCAGCCTTTGCTGACATCGTGAATTCCTCCAATCACTGAACACTTCCTGCTTTTGCTGATAATGCGGTTTGAGTACCGTGGACGGCTGCTAAAGCCTCGTGCACTTCACTGTTGATTACAGATCAGAGCAGAGCCTGTGTGCTTTTTCAATCAGAATAGTAATGGAGCATTACAATACTGTGGCCTGCTATTATTTCATTTGGCATGTGCTTCGTGAGTGTACACCATCACCACCATCCTCATACTTCAAGCATTACGGTGTCTTATTACATTTTCCCTGGCACACCATCTCTAATGAGTCAGAAATAAGATTTTGATGTCCTTTTCACTGCTAAATACATCCAGAGTGCTATATTCAGATCTAGCAGCATTCACGCCTGAGTGGAATGCACCATGACGAGGCAGCATGCAAAAGGCGATCGTCCTCCTCCTCCTCTGTCTCTCCCTCAGAGCCGCTGTGATGACACCTCCCCAGCGTGGCTGTCTCTCCCTCCTCCTGGTGCTGCTGGTCCACCACACAAACACGCTCGAGGATAATAAGATTCACAGTTTGTGTACGGGAAGCGCAGGCATCCCCGGGACCCCAGGGGTTCACGGTAGCCCTGGCCAGCCGGGCAGAGACGGACGAGACGGCAGAGATGCCCCTCCGGCCGAGAAAGGGGACAGGGGAGATCGAGGAGAGCCAGGTACAGACGTTTGCACCATGCAAGTGACAAGGTCCTCTGTGCCTTCAGTAGTTCAGTAGTGGTCCTTCAGTAGTTCTCCTGCTGATGTTTCTCATCTCACACAGGTCAGTCAGGTGTGCGAGGTCTGACTGGAGATAGAGGTGACCCAGGAGAGAAGGGCGAGAGAGGCTCCCCCGGAGAGTGTGCCGTCGCTCCCAAATCTGCCTTCAGCGCCAAGCTGTCCGAGTCGCGCACCGTGCCCTTGGTAGCAGGCGAGGCGGTGCACTTCGACAAGATCGTGCTGAACGAGCAGGGCGATTATAACACGGAGACCGGCCGCTTCACCTGCAGGGTGCCGGGTGTCTACTACTTCACCGTCCACGCCACGGTGTACCGGCAAAGCCTGCAGTTCGACCTGATGAAGAACGGACACACCGTGGCCTCCTATTTCCAGATCTTCGGGAACTGGTCCAAGCCAGCCTCGCTGTCGGGAGGCACTCTGGTGCACCTGATTCCCGGGGACCAGATGTGGGTGCAGATGGCCCTGGGCGAGTACACAGGCTTGTACTCCAGCTCCAAGACTGACAGCACCTTCACTGGTTTCCTGGTGTACTCGGACTGGAAAAACTCGTCTGTTTTTGCCTAGGTCCAAAGCGCACGCTACCAAAACACACCCTTCCAGTGCGCTCTGGCTGAAAACAGATGAGAGCTGGAAATATCACCGTAATTCTCTTGTGCTTTGTGTTGCCACTGTTCTAGACAAAGGCTCTTGTTGATCAGTATTTGGGCCTACAGATGTTTCTAACAAGCCTTTTAATGCTTTTCTCTAACAGATGGTTATATGCTCATCACTCAGATATTCTGTTAATGGTAGTGAATATATTTTTTCATAAAGCAGAACGCAGTTTAATGTGCCTCAGTAGCAGTGAAGCATTAACAAGGAAGGCAACGTTAGTGGGGAAAAAATCCATTAAAATACAAAACACTCCAGATTATTCCAGCTTTGGTTCAGATATGGGTTGATTTCTCTCTTACCACTGTAAACACTATGTGGGCAACATTGAATTATGAAATCAATAAAGGTATAAGCAGACTTATGATGAATTTATTACTGGCTAACCAGAAAACAGTGCTGTTTGTTTGACTTTGGGAGTAGAAATGCTTTGTGGAAGTAAGGTGTTTATTAAACACCATTTAAAGGAATCTGGGGTCACTTTGAAGCTGGGTGTTTATTGCTCTTGTTGCTATGCACAGGCAATGGAGCCTTTTCACTGCGGAGCCACAGAGGATATCTGAGCTTGGCTTCACCACATCCAGAGGGCTGTTGCTGAAGTCTTTTTACAGGCTCCAGGCTGTAACATTACTACTGACATTCTTCAGCCAGGGCACCTGGTGTGCAGTTCTCTCCCCTCCCTCCTTCTCCATGAGGTCAGGCCTGTGAAGGGAGAATCCAACACTCCAGCTGCAGCACACATTACATGCCTGAAGGTGTCAGAATCCACACTCTCAAAGTCCCCAGTTATCACCTTCACATCTGTCCATTATGTTTGCTCTGTGATGTTTTAAATGCAATATTCAACATTTGCATACAATGTCAAAATAAAATGTGCAATACTCATAATTCGATTTTATTTAATTGATTATGAATTATGTTCAAATATGCAGTGCTGCTTGCAAATTTGTGAACCACCCAAAAAATATTTTTAATAATCTTATGAAATGAACATCCAAGATTCGATTTGTAAAGCAGACTTTTCATATAAGGAACACGTAGGGGAAATGATATATATTCATTATTTATTCAACAAAAGTAATTTTTCTCTCCCAAAACTGAAAATCTGTAAAAGTGTGAAAAACTGAAAATCTGTCAACCAAACATCTTCCGCACCCAAAAACGAGTCTCACAGCTGCATTTTGGGATTGTTCTCCTCCCTGCAGAACTCTGCCAGTAGTGAGTCCGTCCGTCCGTGGGCACCATGTTCATATTTACACTTCCTTTACTAACCAAAGTGTTCATCTATTTTAGATTCACAGCATTTATTGGTATAAAGTGTTCATCTGTAATACACACATTTGTTGGTTTAAAGTGTTCATCTGTAAAAACGTTTTAAAACGTCTCCGTCCAACTGAAAAAATGTCAAATTTTTGGGTCCATTGTCTGAAAAATGTCAAAATTTTAAACGTCCATCCGTCTGTCCGTCCATCCATCCGAAAAATGTACAATTTTGAAAACGTCCATCCGTCCGTCCGAAAAATGTAAAATTTTGAAAACATCGGCACCATGTTCATATTTACACTTCCTTTACTAATGTTCTGGTTATTGGTTTTCATACTTCAGAAGTGTTCATCTGTAATACACACATTTATTGGTATATAGTGTTCATCTGTAATACACACATTTATTTTTTTTATAAAGTGTTCATCTGTAATACACACATTTGTTGGTTTAAACTGTTCATCTGTAATACACACGTTTGTTGGTATAAAGTGTTCATCTGTAATACACACATTTGTTGGTTTAAACTGTTCATCTGTAATACACACGTTTGTTGGTATAAAGTGTTAATAAATTGGTGCTCTGAGATGTGCGCTCTTCAGTATCAGTGCAAGGCACCTGGGTGTACTGCATACATCTTTATTGCCCACCAGAGGGCAGTATTACAACAGGGGCTGCATTTGCAATTCTTTTTTGTCCCTTAAAATTAAAATGTTAAAAAAAATTTAAAAATTGTAATTAAAAACTTTTTTTAAAATTATGAAAAAAATTTTAAAATGTAAAAAAACGTCCATTTTCCGAAAAATGTCAAATTTTTAAAACGTCCGTCCGTCCGTCCATCCGAAAAATGTCAAATTTTGAAAACGTCCATCCGTCCGTCCATCTGAAAAATGTAAAATTTTGAAAATGTCCGTCCGTCCGTCCGTCCGAAAAATGTCAAATTTTGAAAACATCCGTCCGTCCAAAAAATGTCACATTTTTAAAACGTCCGTCCGTCCTTCTATCCGAAAAATGTTAAATTTTTGAAAACGTCCGTCCGTCCATCCATCCATCTGAAAAATGTCAATTTTGAAAAACGTCCGTCCGTCCGTCCGTCCGTCCGAAAAATGTCAAATTTTTAAAACGTCCGTCCGTCCATCCGAAAAATGTAAAATTTTGAAAACGTCCGTCCGTCCATCCGAAAAATGTAAAATGTTCCTGGTTATTGGTTTTTGTACTTCAGAAGTGTTCATCTGTAATACACACATTTATTGGTATAAAGTGTTCATCTGTAATACACACATTTATTGCTATATAGTGTTCATCTGTAATACACACATTTATTTTTTTTATAAAGTGTTCATCTGTAATACACACATTTGTTGGTTTAAACTGTTCATCTGTAATACACACATTTGTTGGTTTAAACTGTTCATCTGTAATACACACGTTTGTTGGTATAAAGTGTTAATAAATTGGTGCTCTGAGATGTGCGCTCTTCAGTATCAGTGCAAGGCACCTGGGTGTACTGCATACATCTTTATTGCCCACCAGAGGGCAGTATTACAACAGGGGCTGCATTTGCAATTCTTTTTTGTCCCTTAAAATTAAAATGTTAAAAAAAAAATTTAAAAATTGTAATTAAAAACTTTTTAAAGTATAAAAATTGTGAAAAAAAAATTTTAAAATGTAAAAATTTTTAAAACGTCCGTCCGTCGTCCAGCCGAAAAACGGCAAATTTTTAAACGTCCATCCGTCCATCCGTCCGTCCGAAAAATGTAAAATTTTGAAAACGTCCTTTACGTCCGTCCGAAAAAATGTCAAATTTTTAAAACGTCCGTCCGTCCATCCGAAAAATGTCAAATTTTGAAAACGTCCATCCGTCCGTCCATCTGAAAAATGTAAAATTTTGAAAACGCCCCGTGCAGCTGAAAAATGTCAAAATTTTAAAAAGTCCATCCGTCCATCCGTCTGTCCGAAAAATGTCAAATTTTTAAAAAGCGTCCGTTTTAAACGTCCGTCCGAAAAATGTCAAATTTAAAAAATGTCCGTCCGTCCATCTGAAAAATGTCAAATTTTTGAAAACGTTCCGTCTGTCCATCCGTCCGAAAAATGTCAAATTTTGAAACGCCCGCCCGTCCGTCCATCCGTCCGTCTTTCCGTCCAAAAAAAAATTTTGTCCATCCGAGAAAAATGTCAAATTTTCGAAAAACGTCCATTTTCCGTCCATCGAAAAATGTCAAATTTTGAAAATCCGTCCATCCGTCTGAAAAATGTAAAATTTTGTCAAATTTTGAAAACGTCCGCCCATCCGTCAAATTTTTTGAAAATCCATCCGTCCAAAAATGTAAAATTTTGAAAAACGTCCGTCCGTCCGAAAAATGTCACATTTTTATCCGAAAAATGTCAAAATTTTGAAAACGTCCGTCCATCCATCCGTCCAACAAATGTCAAATTTTGAAAACGCCTGTCCGTCCATCCGTCCAAAAAAAAAAAATTTTAAATTTTTAAAAAACGTCCGTCCGTCCATCCGAAAAATGTAAAATTTTAAAAACGTCTGTCCGTCCGAAAAATGTTACATTTTGAAAATGTCCGTCCGTCCATCCGAAAAATGTAGCATTTTGAAAACATCCGTCCGTCCGAAAAATTTAACATTTTTAAAACGTCCGTCCGCCCATCCGAAAAATGTTACATTTTTAAAACATCCGTCCATCCGAAAAATGTAAAATTTTGAAAACGTCCGTCCGTCCGTCCATCCGAAAAATCCGTCCGTCTGTCCGCCCGCCCGCATAGTTGTGATGTATGAGATCACAATGACACTTGCCAAAATCAAATGTTCCTCACACAATATCTTATTTTCCTCAAATTCCGCAAATCTATTATCATGTACAAATTACATACATTTGGAATGACTTGAAATAGAAACCATTTTACAAAAGTAACGCTGTCATTATATTTTAATATGTTTTTACTTGAACACTCGCATATTTCATCCTAACAGTAACACACGTGAGTCTTTTTCCTAACTGACTTCACCAAAGCAGCGGTGGTTCATTTACTTTTTGCTCTAATTCATGTTTCATGTCGTCTGCTGGCAACTCACACATTTCCCTCAAAACAAGTAAATGGAATTGATGAACCTGACATTTCATATACAAAAACCAATGATATAAAATAAGAGAATCATGGTAAAATAACAAGGAGTTCGCAACTGTACTGTACATGTATTATGTTTTTATATACTATTTCAGTACCACCAGGGGGCATGATTTCTTCACACACACTCTATCCCCAAATTACCATTCTAGGTGGATGTGGCTACATGTGGTTGAATGCTCAATTCAGGAAAGTTCTTACTTCATGAATTTCTGAATGTTCATGGATCATTTAAAGAGATGAGATTTCCCACTCCGCATCCATAGCTGGCTGCACAAGTATAATATAGTGTCGCCTACAACACTTACACAGTCTGAGCATTTATTATTTAACTTCACTTTCTGAAACTCCTCTGAAGGCCTTGTTGGTTGTTGTGGGTGTCGGTGTGTGATTCATTGTCCCCAACAAGGTCAGAATGTTACAGAGCTTAACTTTATCTTGCAGGTGTCTGGTGGTGTGAGCTGAGGACATCTCAGGATATTGAATAATATAATAAAGCAGTCAAAGTGATGGGATATAAGGATTTCGTACTTAAATTTGCATATATTGAATAATGTATGATTTCAAGATTCCAAACGCTATGTAAAATAAGGCGGAGCAATTACATAATCATTCCTGAACATGCAAAAAATGTTCTGTTGGGTATTTTCTGGGGGGAGTCCCCTCCTTGTAGGCGTTTGGGTGGAGGACCCCGCCTGCTGCCCTGCTGCCCTGCCTCTCAGCCTGCCACATACACCCTTAAACACTCTTCCATCCTCCGTGACAAAGTCTCACACCCTACACTTCACCATCTACAGACTATCATGTGATCTGGACAGGCTTCCTGTTACAGATTTGTAACTTGTTCCACTAGGGAATTTAGAGGGTCACATTCCAAACCCTCATAACCACTGACTATGAACTATGCTTATAATAAAGACCCATAGCGAGTGTCTAATACATCGGTTAAGTGATGCCTTTACAATCACTGTATCAGGCTTTATTAGATCGGTTTATGGATGTGTTCACACGTGTTTTATTATACACTAAATACCAGCAGCAGCCATCGGTTTGGTAAAAATGGTTTTGAAATAAGATCTTCGATAAAGAACTCTTTACTACTGTGAAATGGGACTGACGTGTGTAGAGCACAGCGGTGTACTGCTTCCATTACTGCAATAGTAGCTGTTGTATTTGCTCTCCAGTACCAATGAGCTTCATTACTGTATGGCGAGATCTTTTGTTGGTTTCTTCCACTTTAGTAAAGTGCTGAGAACACAAAGCCTTTTAGAGATTTTGGTCATGTACTTCATGTAATTTCAATACCAAACGTGAAACTTTGATCACCTGAAGATGAGCCAAGAGGTGTGAACTTCAGAGCAGTCTGGAAAATGTTGAGTCCTTCTGTGCCAATTCACCGCAGCCTCCCTGTAAATGTCATGGATTTTTTAGAAAAACACGATTTGAAAACTTGTAATAAATTCATGAGATCTTGCAAAACCCTATAGCTCTAGTCCAAACATTTATTTATCTATGAATTTTTAAAATTTGCTCATCTGAGATAAATGTCACCCCTTTTGCAATCCTTTGTGTATTCTAAGCCTCAACAACTGTTTTTCGCTGTACTGAGCTGAAATGTATGAATATCCAAAATCACCCTGAGGATCATGTGCAACATGTATTCATACTAATATCACCAACCACCTGATTTTCAACAGATTGAGAATGTATTTGTGGTGGTAAATGTATCTTATATTAGGAACCTATACCAGTTACAGCTCATTTAAAGGTGAGTTAGTGGGTATGTGTTCAGCAATTTGTGATCCTTTTTGGTTAAATTAACATTTAAAAAATGGAAGATACTTTTAACTGAAACGATGGAAGATACACTACTCACAAAAAAGGCTTTTGGGTGAAATTTCAGGATGAGCCTAAAATGCACTCTGACCTTTACAGGTGAACCTAACGTGACCTTCTCTAAACCCTTGAATACACACTGTTCAGTGTTTCAGTACTTTTTGTACAATTCGCTGTTCTCTAACAAGGAGCTTAATGGCAAAATTCACAACAGGCACCATGAACCAACAGATACTTTTCCTTAGAACCTCAATGACCTGAGGACCCTCCAGGACTTGGGATGCTGCACCTCAGCAGACAACATGAGACGTCGTTGCTCTAATTGATGCTCATGGGACATTGACATTTTTACTGGGGTACACCCACCACTGCTGAGGAAATCACCTTTGCATGCTTCTACTTAAATGTCCTTTCATGATATAATACTCACCAATCATCCGAAAGCCAAATATCCCGAACGTTTTGTGAGTAGTGAACTTGTAAATAATATGAAAATTATGACATGAACATAAATTAAACCTTTGACCTAACACATCATTAATATTTATATTTATGCAACCCCACACCCTTGATTAACTGTTGATGATGCATTAAAATTTGAATATGAGATAGGCTAATGGCTAATCGCATGCAAATATCATATATACAATATCAGCCAAGGAATAAAACTACACAATTTTATCAAAACCTCTATTGTCTTTACCTCTGTATTAGCATGTGCACACTAATATTGCTCTATGCTGTTTCAGTGTGGACCCCAAGATTTTCACTGCGACCCCCTCACTGTACAAATAGGAAGCCTTTCCTTTGCCACACAATACTTTCCTTCTGAGTCTATAGTTATTTTTAACTCATTGTCCTCAACTATTCCATTCTGGAAATGTTAAACGAACTCATCATGCAGTGTGTGTGTCCTGTTGGCCATATTGAAGACCATTTATGGACAATGGAATTAGGAAGACTTCAGCAATGAGAGAAATATTTATCTAATACTATTAATCACCGGTGATATTCCCTTCAATAATTTGTGGATTGAACAATTTATTTAATATGAACTCAATAGCTCTTAACCACTGAGGCCTTCAGCAATTTAGCAGGAGCTGTCCAAAGTGCTGAATGTGTTTCACCTTGCATTTTCAACACTTTTGGTGACATGTATGTCCTTATTAGCAACACCCATCATTTGAGATTAAGCGCTCCTTTAAGGCTATCGTAACCATCCGATCTGTTAAGGCCTCCCCTCTCCACATGTATTTACACATACAGAAGTGTCACTGCACTAGAGGGACTGAAATGTTAGCACAGAATGTTAAAAGTAATGCAAGCACAATGTAAAACCAAACTGCTAAGTCGTCCAAGCACTTAACAAAGGCGTGCGGTCATTTCTCAGAGGAACGGTTCTCCCTTAAAGGAAGTGGCCTCCACGTCAGCCCCCCACTCATCCACAGACACCCACACCCAGCTGCTCATTCAGGCAGGATGTTACATGGAGGCTCAATGTTCTCCTCTCAATCAAACTACATTTGCATAGTAAAATAAAACGATAATAGTGGGAATAGAGTCCCAATCCGATATGTTGCCCGACGTCGTCTGAGCCTAAAAAAAACACCATTCAGCAGCCACGGAGGCCTTAAAGGTTTTTTTACTCAACATTTTCTTTACTGGCCTGTGAGGACACAGCTAAGAATAATAAACCATCCCATGGTCTTTACATAACCCGCACACTTCAAACAATATGATGGTATTTATACAACACAAACCATGTGAACTAATAGCAGACTGAGTGTTTCTTTTACATCATATGGCAACTTTGTTACTGTGTAAATGCGCACAACAGAATACAGTCCATGTCCTAGTGCAACACAGGGAAATAATAACGAGATATGAAGTTTGGCTTAAACCCGTGACTGAATTCCCCTGCTGTGTAAAGGAGCGTTTTAAGCACAACAATACGCTGCTGAAATACAATCTGAGTGGTCAAATCTGACAAAAACATTTTCATTTGTGTTTCATTTGTATAATTTGTGTTTCCGAGCAGAATTATGATCCATATGGGGCAGTTCAGTGCTAATGGACAGGATCCCCTCATGCTAGAAGAAATATATAAAAATGATGGAACATCATGGCAATGAGTTTCTGCTAAAAGGTTTTCCTGTGGTCCCATCCAGCTTTTAGATCACCTCCACACATTAATCAATCGAATCAGGAGACAGGGCAGACCAGGTCCTGAATGATAAAACGTGTAGCAGAACCTACGGCTAATGTTTAGATTTCACTTGGTTCTGATCAATACCATTTATATGAGCACACAAATAAACACAGTAGATAGAGGCCCATTACAAAACAAAAAATCAATACTTGGTCTACAGCAGAATAACAAACAGCTTGAATATCAATTATATAATATCTAACTGTAAAATGGCTTGTAGAAACAGCAGAAACATCTGTCCCAGACAAAAAGAATAAAGCAAAGCAAAACCCTGTCAGCACTAGGACCAAATCGATAACGCAGTGCAACGAATGTTACCATTAAACCTTTTTGGAATGGGTAAGGTCAGGCAATGCTATCTTTCACATTATAAGGCTGGAGTATAGCATCACACAAAACACGTGCCTAACAGCAGAGAGCTGCTGGGCCACTATAGTGCAGACAACGTTCTGGACTGCGATGAAAGGGCCTCCCTTTGCTTTCTGTTATTATGCCAAGTGAAGCTTACATTCATGTTTTCATCACAGCAGTATAAAAAAATTTAGTGTACATCATTACAAAAGCTAAATCATTATGAATCATACTGTGAAAAGACTATTGTAGTTACCAGTCTCAACAAGCTGTGAATAGCTCAGTGTATAAAAGGACATGTTCATGTAGCAAAAGATCCTGCACAGTGCGATGGACAATATACACAAGGAACCTACAGGCTTCCCCACCTGACTGAGAGGTGATGCAGCACACGATTCGACAACAGTCTCGCTCCATTAACCTGAGATTCACAGAACTACGCAAGCCCTGCCTGTCCAGGGTGTCTCAGAGGTACACGTCCATAGTCTGTAGGATCATATGGCGGCAGAGGGGGCAGTTGTGCTGATAGATGGGCTGGCGGAGTAAGATGTTGGTACAGTCTCGACACAAACACAAGTGGCGACAGGGCAGGAGCACCACAGTCTTGGTGTTGTCCTGGCAGATGACACACTTCTTCCTCTCCTCCTGCTCGTGCAGGAGGGTCAGCAGGTTATCTGCAGGCGGGGCCCTGCAGCCCGGCTCCGAGGCCGCTTTCTGCAGTGGTCTGCGAGAGCTGGAGTTAGGGACGGGCTGGGGCTGGAGGTGCAGGGCGGGGGGCTGGTCCGAGGAACCGTGGCCCCCCCCCGCCTCGGCTGTCCCAGCTGGGTCATCCTGAGGAACTGCTTCTTCGGCTACGTCAACCCGAGGAGCTCCGTCCTCGGTGTCGGGCTGCTGGATGTCCCCATTTTCTGTCCTGACAGCCCCCCGTGCGCTGAAGGATGTCCATAGGCCCATGCGGCTCCGGGGCCAGGCTAACCGCGGCCACACGCTTCTCTCCAGCATGCAGAGCCTCTGCAGTGTTCTCCGGAGTCGCAGCAGGCTGGGAGCTGTGTTGACGTAGTCCGTTATCCCCCGGGCTGCTTGCTGAGACAGGGCAGGGTTCAGGTAAACAGTGGCACTTATAATTATGGCCAGCGTGAGCAGTAATCCATAGGAGTTGAGCAAGAAAACACTGATGAATATGTGCCCAAGAGAGCTCAGGAAATCCATGGCAAGCCTGCACGGTGTCCAGAGCAGAACCGAGGTGCCCACCAGCGTGCTGTAGCAGAAGGTGAACACAGCCAGTGTCAGCTCGACCGCCTTCTGCAAAGGGCTGGACACAGCCTCCACTACACTGATCAAAAGGCCATACAAGTTTTGTGTGCCTATGAGCAGAAGGTTGACGACTGTATTGACGAGGTACAGCAGAAGACTAAACACAATGCCACAGCCCTCCCAGGCCTGACGCAGCAAGTTGTGTCCCGACAGCAGTCCACGGTGCAGCAGCTCTTTCATCCGCAGCAGTATGTGTGACGACAGGTACCCCACCATCTTAAAGCTTTCGAGTACACCACCAAGCATCTGCATGCCACCGCCGATCACGTTGTGGGTCATGACAGTCGCCCAGTCCATCAGCGTGATGACGCACAGCAGCGTGAGATTCAAGCATTCCAAAACTGAATTAGCGAGCAGCATCGGCAAACCGCCGACAAAAGACACAACCGCCACCAGCAAGCGAACTAGTGAATGAACGATCACAAAATTTAAGTCCAGAAGAAGAACAACGGTGTCGATGCACTTTCCAATCGAGCTAAAAACAAGGTTTAGCAAACCCATATTAAGGATCTCTCCAGTTATCACCTCCGCTATCAGTTCTCTGGTCAACTTGGTATTCATTTAGCTTCACATTTCGAGTCATTAAACACCAGAATAACTAGAATTATTTGCATTAAGGCAGCTTTTAAAACAACAAACGTTAGCCAGATGCTAACCTGGCTAGCTACTAAACCTGGCCCGTGCGAAATTAGCAACCTTGCTAGGCAGCGGTAAACTTACAGAATGGAAATCATGACCCACTGGGGAGTAATCTCCCATGCACGCTGTCTAGGGAAGCTAAAAGTTTGGTATTATTTATTAGCTACATATGGACAAAAAAAGTTAATGGGCTAGTTAGCTAGCTAGGTGACAAGCTCGTTGTCATGGCGTGTACACGCGCGAGACAGTCGTCGGTTGTTTACATTTGAACGCGCAGACATGGCTGACTAGTTAGCCAACTAGCCCAATTAGCCAATAAACGTTAGTGACGGTCTGCTTGAAAGCCAGTAATACAAATAGTATAAAAAAAATTACTAAATCCACTTGTGTGGGGTTTTACTCGAAGATCCCCCCCGTATCAAGCGAGTCGTCAAAACAACAGCAAACTTGTCCAGTCGCTCTCATTTACTTCCCCATCAAATACCGCCATGTCGTTTTCGAGAAGTAGAGCATGTCAACCCTGCATTGACATTGCGCAGAATGACGACAAGGCACGGAATTGTGGGTAATTGTTGAAAAGAAATTCTTGATATTAGTTTGGCAAAAAGTATGAGTTAGTGAAAAAAGACACAACTAGACTGATATTAGGGGGATAACGTGTACACACACACAAATCCAAATATTTACATGTTCATACAACTTAATACTGTCACTGGAGCCCAGCGCTGATGACACAGAGATAGAGAAAACACTAGGTAAGAGCTACTAGGGTTAGGATTAGGATTAGGGTTAGTGGATTAGTAACCTAGTCCAAGGACTACTATATTAATCTAACAATCTAATTACTTTATATTATTTTGGAAACATTTTAACCCATTAAGTTCTGGAACACTGCTCGCCAGAGACAGTATGGTCACCATCACTCAAACTGTGAAAGTTTATAAATGAGACACCTTCTAATTAAACCATGTTTTACCATCTGAAAATCTTTAAAATCTTTAATATACCAAACTACATATGTACACCTTACTCTGACCACATAACAACAATAATATGCTACATTCAACTGCTGATACAAGACAGCTTGCTTGAGATTACTTGCGTGGGCTTTTTGTCATGTATCAAAAAATAAAATAATGTCACTTCTCTCTTAAACAGAGGGAAGAGCACTCGCACCTTAAAAGTGAATCTTGGATTCATGAGCACTCTCACAGAACCTAATCAAATGTGAATCAAATTTAAATTTAAAGAGATTTGCAAAACTAAAGAATTTTGTAACATTTGTTAAAACAATCCATATGTACAACAGATGTATTAAAAAAATTAAACAATTAACTACTGCAAAAAGACATCATTTATGGTGATCCAGAAGACCACATATGAATGCCACTCTGCAAACACACACAAGACTTCCTCTGCATGGAGGAGGAGGCAGAACAGAAGGTCAGAAGGTCAGAAGTTGGGATGACCAAAGCAAAACTACCTAAAGGGGAAAAACAAACATAAAAAAACTATTCACAACAATGTATGTTTGCGAAAACCCTCATAAACATCATTAGTGTTGTGCTAGTCTTAATATACAAAGACAAATTAAAAAAAAATAACTCAGCAGCTACTGCTTGTAGACCATCTTGGGTGTGGTGGAGTTCAAAGCATGTGCTGGGCACAAGGCAGGTTTGTCTGCGCAGGTCTTGCAGGAAGAGGATGTTTACATCCTCTCAGACATCTGTCTGCTTATGCCATCATTTGACTCTTCCTGGCCAAGGAAATATCATCCAATCAGGCACTGGAGGTATGTGCACGTTCGTCTTCCTCCCTCTATCTAGGAGCCCGACTTCCTGGAGTCTACTGCATCTAATGAGTTGTCACTTTTCAATAATAATATCGGCATTCACCAAGGCCGTTTCTTTTACATGGTGCTAGAGTATAGAACATATAGAGCATAGGCTTCCCAGTCCTGAAGGCACACCCTTTTAATCACCGCTGCCTGAGCTGTTGGCCTTGCTGAAAAGTCTGTAACAATCAGGGTGATCGCTATTCAACCTCAAAGGATTGAATGAACTCATGTAATTTGTGATTTGTTTTCAAATTCCATATCCATGAAAAACAAATCTTACATTCCTGATGCACAAATGGGAATTAAGTAAAAGTCCAAAAACACACCCTACAGTAGAAAAAGACACACAGGACAAACTCTGAACCGGCTACAGATATGACACGCAGTGACAATCATGGGAGTCATTCAATTGATTCAAATTGATGAATGTTAAATTGTATTATACTGTTTTTCTGTTATAACCCCAGTAATCACTGGGGTCATAATTCAACAAATGTACCAGTTGTACTAATTACTTTTCTGTAAATGCCTATTATATAATGTAAGTACATTAATTCTGTTACTAACCATTCCAATCAGACAATGTGGGCTGATAGCTGGTGTCTTAGCTAATTGTTTCCTGCCCGCATGTAAAAACACTTCTCTTGCTGTATAGTTTGGATCACAGTAGTCTGTCCACAAAACTCTTACTCCTACTAGCCTACACTCCTACTAATATTAGCAAGCATGTAAAAGTTTTGCCATTTCCGCATCACTAGGTTAACGCTACAACATGAATCAAAAGGAGGCTGCACTTTTGCTTGTGAGCAGAATTGTTGGATTACTGACTGTGTAGTTGAACTTCAACGTTGCATAAGATAGAAAGCTCCTTAATAATCACAGCAGACAAATGAAGCGCTTAAATCAGGCTAACATCTGCCTGGAAACTGGATACTCACTATTATTTCCTGAGTTAACGAGACCGCTGAGCTCAGCAGAGATGGACGCCAAGGGCCATGAGCAGTCCAGTGTTCGTCTTCTCTACCCCAGCTGTCTTATCGTCAGCCTGTGTGTGCCGTCCTAGTCATGAAAGGCCTTGCAGAGTTGTGACACGGGCTCATGCAGGTTTGGATTCAGCAGATGGAGTCATATGAGTTATTCTGAATATGGTCGGGCTTCAGCTTTTGAAGATAGCATTCCACTGAATTGTTTTAGTCCCTTTCAAGATTGAAATGTGATACTAGGACAGATTGAGCAACTTTGCCTCACATCAAAAAGTGTCCCTGGTGGTTAATTGACTTTGTTGAGCCTTTACAGATGAAAGACCAGACTCCAGAAAGATCTGCATTTGGCCAAACAAAAGATTTGATTTAAAATTCTTCATCTGCACCTCACTTTGGCACAATGTAAGCATAGAAACATTTTTTCAAAGTGAATATTCTCTGTATTTATCCCAAGAGTAGCGAAAAAGATTGATTGAGATTGATATGTGTCAAAAAATCAAACCAGGCAAACTCCACTGAGGTAGCTGTAGGATTCACAGAATATTTGTCAAGGAGTAAAGTCAGAATAAAAGTTTAATTCAGAGAAGAAGGAAGATCTGATCATCCAAGATGCTGTATCTACAACAGTCCTACATTGAGCATAGCTTGTGGACTCTGGCCAAACTGAATCTGTATTATCAGCATATGAATAAAAGTCAGTATTTTAATCTCAAAAGGTCTTATTTATTTGGTGGCTGCTTATCAAACAGGACCTGGTGTTAAACAGAGCGAACTTATAAAATAATGTTTATGACTGATAAACAGAAAGTAACAGTGGGAGAAAGAGTAGGGGAAAATGTTTGCATAAAGCACACTTTGCCAGAGATACAGATGCAGTGCCAACTCCATTACAGTATTTACAGAGAGAGAAGTCATACAAGTCAGAGTAAACAAACCATCTCACACAACCTGCAAATCCATACATGTTCATCTCATCACTGCATCAAAGTTCCAACCAAACACCACCCACACACACCCTTCCTAACATACTACTGGCCGATATCTGAGAAGGTCTAACATTGCCTAAGCTGAAACCTCTCTGATAAAGTGTAATGGATACTGTCAAACAATTTCTACTTACAAAAAACCATGTCATCAGTGGAATTTTGAGGTCTAGCTGGTGCCAGGACACACAGAGAGAAAACACACACACACACACACAACAGTGCAACACAGCAGAGTGGTTGGGTAACACCTTTGACTAGATTGACAATAGCATGGTCCAGATGTGGTTTCTTAAGGAAATGCTTAACAATGGCAAGTTTGCCGACCACGGCCTTATCTATATCATACACACACACACTAACAGGACAGGACACGATTGTCTTCATGTACATAATTTTTCACTGATGACAGGTAAATTGTAATCTTGCTTTGAAGCCAAGTAGAAACTTTTTGCTCAGAAGACTTTAGACTGGTAATTTACACTGATTGGTGGTTTCAATTAGAAAGCAAATCCCTCAAGACCAGATATCAGACTGAACTGTAGAAGTGTTAGGGTTGTTTAGGTGTTTGTGCTTAGGGTGGGGGCCCCTGTAATTATGCTACGCTGACTTTCCTGTTGATATGGGTCTAAACCATCATGTACCAGTTCAACAAGACTTCACTCAAGTGATCTTGTGCAACTGGAGAACGTAAACAAAAGGGCAGTGCCGCTTTATTTTAAGCAAACAGCAACTTTTTGTCAAGCAGATATCACTGGTTAGATAACTGAAACATTGCCTTGATATTGTCCTGTCTGTCCTCCCACGTGTGATATTGTCCTGTCTGTCCTCCCACGTGTGATATTGTCCTGTCTGTCCTCCCACGTGTGATACATATTCATGTTGAAACATCCAATGGATAAATCAACACAGTAAAAGTAAAAGTAACAACTGAACAACTGACGTCATTTGTAGAAATATGCTAAACATATTGAGGAAAATCTGTTGTGGTGTTCATGTTTTATTGCATGTTTAATGATGTCCATTTCTATTTTTTTCAGTAAATGTTTGATCTTATGTTGCTCAGTCGTCCATGCTATTTAACTGATGGAATCAAGTAGCAAGTTTGTTTATTTAGCCATTATCTGCTGTAGACTGTGAGATTTTGCCAAATCTCTCTGTTAAAGCTGTATTGACTTTGTCAGTGTGCCAAACGCAATATGAGGAGAGCTATAAATACTGGCCAAAATCAAGAGGAACATGGAGCTGTTGGGGGTAAATCAGTCATCCAGAAGCTTCTATGGGACAACACAAGCTCTCAACAGAAACCAGTGGTGAGTAGTCGCAACCTCAGCTGTGACCTCACATATCCCAGCAACCCACAGGTTCCTGCCAAGTCCAACATGGATGGACTTGAAAAACCTGATATCTACACAGCCACAAAGACTAAAGACAATATTGATATGATGAAAATCAAACTCCCTTTGGGTTGATATGCCTGGTGTGGGAAAATTGGCTTCCTAGAGATATTTGTCCTGCCTTGGAGTGCGGTGGTCATGGTATGCCCTGTGGAGAGGGAACGGGCATGTTCCACTCTGCACGCTAGCCCACTTGGTTTGATTGAAAATTAATTTGGTGTCCTACTATTTGAATGATTCCCTAATATTCAACCAGTGAGGTCACACTTACGAATGAGGCATCAGAATTCCAGTGAGAGAAGTCAAAGACATTCACAGTTATGTATGTCTGTATAGAATCACCATAGAAACGACCTCATAAAAACGTTGGTGTCAGAGCAAGTGTCCCGTTGCCAGCCCATCTTCATGTGAGGGGACTTTGTGTAAATGGGAGCTGAAAAGTCTTTCTGCCCCCTCACTCACACACTCACACACACACACTCGTAGACACACACTCACATCCCCCCACCCTTACACTTAACACACAATAGCGTCTTCTCATTCACACAGACAACTTCAGAACAATAAGCGGGTCCAGTGTGGAAAGAATGACACTGTTCCTATTTCCTTCCTGTAGGGTTTTGTTCAGCCATGAGGGTCTTTCCACCAGAGAAAGAAAGGCAAGATAGCAAACATCCACAAAGCACACTGCATTCATCACTCCAGACAGCTGATCCACGGAGGAGATGCCTTGGAGAAAATTCGCCCGCGTGAAGGACAGTGTACAAGGCAGGAGAGCCTGGTTCACACTTATCTCTGATTGACGTGAAGACACATATATGTGTGTCTATGGGAGAGACATGACCAAGATTCCACAATATGATCTTAAAACAATGGCACACATTGTGAATGGGAATAAAGAAGTGAAACACTGAGTCACAGGAGATGGTGGTCATGGTCTGCTGTGGTAGAAGATCTAGCGGTGGAAGCGTTCAGTGTGATGGTGTAGTGGCATAAGTGATGGTGAGGTGGAGTAAGTGTTCAGTGTGATGGTGTAGTGGCGTAAGTGATGGTGTAGTGGAGTAAACATTATGGGTGAAGGTGAGACAGCAGTACTATGGATGCTTTTATAGTGCTGTTCTTAATTATTAAACCTCTTGAAAAGAATCTCAGACCAGCTCTGTGTAGCCAGTGAAGCACAAATTAGCTGCCATTTAGCATTCGTCACGTCTCTTACGTGACTGCGGTAAAATCAAATAAAGTCATTATGTGCTCATGTCTGTCTGTATTTATCTGTAGTTTCAATATGTATTAATTTCTGTCTGTATCAGTAAAATCAGTATGTCTTTCTGCATGTCTGTCTGCATGTGTCAGTAAAAACAGGATGTATCTGTGTGTGTCAGTAAAATCATTATGTATTTATAAGGGGATTCTGCATTTATGTTGTCCTTAGCAAACACACATACAGATGGAAAGGGAGGCTATTTGTAATGTCCATGTTTTGTTTTCTTTGAGCTCAATACCCATGTCTGCCTCAGTAGTCGCCTGTTAGCTCATGTGTCTCTGCACTAAGGTGTCAAAGAAAACGTGAAATGGTTATTCCAAACATCAAAGTGATGTTATGCACCTGGTGGTTGTGGTCCGGTTCGGGTTTTGTGTCTTGCTGATTACCTCGTTTCCAGGTCCACCTCAACCTTGATTGAACTGCTGTGCCCTATAAACAGAAGTTCCTCAGAACATGACAAACACACTCATGTGGTTACGAGTGGCTTTGGTGTCTTGTGAGTCCGTCTCTGTACATGTGCATGTTCTTGGCTTGGTTGTTGTTTCTCTGGTAGTCCTTCTGTTTTGTTTGTATATGCACTGTTAGTGTTAACATGTTCCATGTTGTTTCTTGTGAGTTATAACACTTGCACTCTTGTCAACAAATTTAGTTTATTAGCTCATGTTTATGCTGGTTGTAGTCTAGAGTTTAAAGCCCTGACAATGTAGCAGCAGCTCTTTCAGTTTGACATCTTGTAGACTACAAGCACGTGGCCACACAGGTGAGTAAACACGCGCTCTTACAAGCTGTCGACAGCACCCTGTTTCAGTCGGGCTGGGGCGGCAGAGACTGGGGATGCAACACTGGTCACAAAAGGCTTCATCTGTCAGCTGGGCTACTGCATCATTACGTAGGAGATCTCACAACAGCCGCCTGATTACAACGTCTATACTGATGGGGATTATAAACTAAAACAGAAAACTAAAAAAAGAGTTTAACTTCATTTGCTTATTATGTATTGCATCATGAGGTTGAATATCATAATTTAATTAACCCTTCTGTTGTGTTTCCTTTGGTTAACACTCAATGTTCCAAATCACTTTTGACCAGGATATTTTTTTTCAATTATAAATACACAAGTATTATCACCTAACGTTGTATTAGACCTTTTTACCAACTCTTGTTGAACTTGTATTTTCTGTCTATGTCCTGCAAGTCAAACCACTCGGGGAAAAAAACATTAGATACAGCATATATCCTAAGATGAACCCTATTGTACTATCTGTCACAGAGTACTTTACTGAAATGATTTAAATTTTTTGAAACCAGTAAAATTTCCTAAACTGTGCTACAAAATAATGTTTGTGTTTCTGGACAAAAGTGACCAGTATGATTTATTTATTTGAAACAAAAGCCTAAAATGTAACTATACAAGACAAGCAATGCTTGAACCATACACTGTATTAACACATTTACAGTTATCTACTGTAGCTCTGAAACGACCACAGTGCCACAGTGTCGTCCTCAGTTTTGTCCTGTCAGAAGCACGTTGGGTACTACACTGAGATCACTGCATGTTCTTTGCAAATATACACACCACATCTGTGGCACATGAATCTTGGCTGTTCTATCTAATGGTGCCCACAGTTGGATTGTCTTTCTGTTGACTCTGGTTGGGTGAATGTTGCTGGTGTTGCTTGCATGACTCACCGATACAGCAGAGCATGGCGTTCATGGAAGGTGTCTTCTCCCTTGAATGAGGGACTCCACCATGCTTTTGCTGAGTTCTTCAAGGAACCTTCAAGGTCTTCTCTTGAAGTCTTTTTCTCCCCCTTCCAGTCTGGACTGATCTCACTCCAAGCCACAAATGCACTGTAGGTCGACACATCAATGATGTTGAAATACCACCATGGGCCAACGTAGCATCATTCTGTTGCAGGAGCACATGCTAGTGACCCGCACAAGTGCAATGCTGAACCAGAACCACCAGAAAACAACACGCATTGGCCTCAATATTCACCCCGTCTGGGTCGTTCGAGGCAGCTCCATAAACCAGGTGTGTCATGTTCATGATGATGGTTACAATGGAGTTTGTGAGGAGAAGTTGAAAACAGGACTTGATGTCATCCACCCGGGATATGGCGTATCGCGTTGGCCCTGGGGTCGTCCTGATGCCCCCAGAAAGGTTCTACACACCAGAGCTGTGAGAAAGTTGCATTTTTCTTTTTCAACTGGTGTGGTTGATAATTTATATTGTCAACAGGTTCATGTGAGAGTTGCCATGGAAGCTTAAAAGGAGTGTACTGTGTGTGTGTGTGTGTGTGTTTATTTCAATGACCGGACATTTTTGACTGGGATCAACATGGGTGTATACAAGTTGCATAAAACTCAATTGTTTTATAAAAATATTTCTGATAATTTTTTTTGTTCAAATACCATGTATGAACAAAACCATGAAACCTCATGACAAAAGGAGGAAAATTACGACACTTCTTAGAGAGGAAACTTGTAAATCGGTCAAATCTGACTTGAACACAAGAGGGTTAAGTGAAATAAAATGTAAATGATAAATAATGCTCGATAAATCTCTAAATCTTAAAAGTTTGAGGCTAATGGGTAAAACATTACACAAGGGTTTCACAACCTATTTTATTTTGCTGTTTTGTTGTTTATTATAGTATGCAAAAACATACTCATCAAGGACAAGAAAATGAATTACACAGTTTACAAAGCTTTTCCCGCGTATCTCCGCGGGGTCGGTCCTGCACATCCTCGCGCGCCTATTTGCCTTTATTACGCTATGCAAATGTCGCCGTGATCTCGTGGTGTGTCGTAGTGCGTGCAGATTCCGTCCGCGCGCCGCTCTCACACGCCAAGCGACAACTTCGCGCTCGCGACGGCAGCAGGACTGGGATGGCTCAGCGAAAGGTTCCCCTCACGCTTACGGGACTTTGCGTCCTTCTTTTGCAAGGTAAGTGAGAAAAACTACGGCTGTTTCGAGCTCATATGAGCAAAATGGATTTTTAGATTTAGAATTAAAATATTTTTTTTGCTGTCCTGCGACGATGAAATTGCGCTGCTGTTTGAGAAAGAGATGTTCTCGCTTCTGCGTTGTTTTTCTATAAAGTTGATGTATTTAGTTAATTCTGATGTTAGTCTCGAGGCATCCAATTTCTGAAAGCTGTCCAAACTATACTGTTGAATAAGGCTTTGGTATGCAACTAAACCTTAATAAAATAAGCGCCATAAGTGATCTTAAAAACTTCCATTTGTAGTAAATCTGTGAATATTTTTTGGTAACACTTTCTGTAAGAATACTGTTTCCAGACCAACAGGAAGTCTTAACATAAGATCGTAGCATCCCATCCACACTGGGTGATGATAAATCTCAGCTAGCGTTACTGTCAAATATATTAATGTGTTTGTTAAACTGGGAAGCAGACGAAACCATTAAAGCCTACGAATAAGTAATGAGAAAACATTAATTCACCTAACCTACATGATGCCAATCAATTCTGAGATTTTGTGAGGCATAAAATGTAAAATAATGTTAAAATGTTAAATGACCTGAGTGGTTTAAACAGTGTGTGTGTGTGTGTGTGTGTGTGTGAGTGAGAGAGAGAGAGGGAGAGAATGCTTCTGGAACACATCAATACTGCTACATGTATATCTAATGTAAATGGAGTCCTGTTTGGGATGGTCTTTATACAACTGTGGGCACAGAAGGAATTAAATCATAAATCTAAAACAACATGTAGATTTATTGGAAAATGAGTATGCCTAGATTGTATGCCTGGGTGTGGGTGTGTGTGGATGGGCGTATGTGTGGATGTGGGAGGATGGGTGTGTGTGTGTGTGTGTGTGTGTGTGGGTAGATGGGTGGGGGGTATGTGTCAGTGGGTACGTGCATGTGTATAAGCGGTTAAATGGATCTTTGATTATGTTTCATTTTATAAAACCACAATCAAGTGGATCAAAATATTATTGATATCTGTGTCATTGCTAATTTTTCATGGTGTAAATGTCTCATTTTGGTCGAGCAATCAGTTAAGCCCTTTGGTGTTGCTGGGAAGGATGTTGGAGAATGACTTTATCCTCACCACCATCATCATGTTTATTTGCCGCTTCCCCCCTGTCTATCTTCTCTAACTTCCTTACTCCTTCCTTAGGAGGCTGTTTGTTCTGGCCTCTGTAGGCTGCGTGTTTCTCCTCATTGTGCCAACCTCCTGTTTAACTCATGTCCTCTGACCTCATGGAGGCCATTCATGCCCTCTTCTTCAGGCTTCCGCTATACGCCCAGTACTAGTGAACACCCGGTGGTGTTTGTCCTTCATCCTGAGCAGGTGTGGCGTTTGGGTTAGATGGACTGCATGGTGCCCTAACATGGATAGTGTAGCTTTCCCCTTTTCTTACTTTTCAAGAAGACACCGTGAGATGTGGGGCAGCTTATGAGAAGCTACGTGACCTCTGCAGGCAGTGCTGTTTGTATGGGGCACTTGTTACAAGATGTTGGAAGTCATAACTAAGCATGCCATGTGCCGAGCTCTCAGTCTCTCTACAGATGGAACGAATTCAAAGTAATACATGTGACGGAGGTTAGGTCATTACTTTCTGCTCATTGCTGTCTGGCGCACCAATAACAGGCAGCACATTTCAGAGCCAGGAATCCTCAGTGCTGACCATGTTAGGCTTGATTAAGAACCCAATATATTTTTAGCCGACACCAAAGTAACAGAGTTCTTTGGGCATTTGAGCACCAGTGTAACCGGTGATCTGCACGGTCATGGTTCTTTCCGTCTTTCCTGTCTGACTTCTGTTCCACTGTGACAGACCTCAGGGAGGTCGGGGTGTGAGAGACATGCGGCGTCGGCTACGTTCTGCCCTCGTCTGCTGCGGCTGTCTTGCAGTGTGCATTGTGGTCTTTGCACGGTATCTTCACTTCACTAAACACGGCCCTGCGAGTGGACATGCTGTTATGTGGATAATAGCCGTTAGCGGATGCCTCCTTCTTCTTCTTCTTCTTCTTCTGACTTATCAAACAAGCAACGCCGAAGGGCTTCGGCAATTTCTGTGATACAAATAAATTGTATTTTTTTTTTTTTACAGACGCCATCTAATTATGGGTTAAAGGCCAGTCTGATACTCTTGAGCAGCAGTACTTCTGACATGGAGGGTCCTTCCCCGTGTTCCAAAGCTCCCTCACAAAGGACTCTAGAGTTACAATAAACAGCTCTGTGTCTAATCTTTACCAATCAGAGATAAGACGCTGAAGATCTTTGCCAGTGTACCATCAGAACGCTGCTTTAAACAGAAGCCATTCAAATCTTCTTCTGTCCCGAATGCCACATTCTAACTGAATGGTCTACGATATGCGAAAATTAGAATAATTGGTATATAGAAAAAGGCTTAGATTAGTGGCAACACTTCACGCTGTATATGTTCAGCCTGTCGATTGTTTGGGCTGAAACTTGTTCATTCATTCATTGTTTTTTTATATCAATTCAATTAATCATACTACTATGCCATGTTCGGCCACCTCAGGACTGCATATGCAGCAAATTGAAAACAAACTAATATTTGCATGCAAATTTGCATAATATTACATATTTGCAGTCATGGACAGTGTTCACAATGACTGAGAATGGGTTGAATGGCAGTCTACAGTGTGTTTCTGTGGCTATATGCTATATGGCCTTTCACAGCCCATGTTTCCAAGGACAATAAATGCCCACATCTGCACTGTGTTTCTTTTTTATCCACATCCAGCCTCTTAATATGTCCATGTGACAGCAAAATAAGAGACATTCGCCTGCTTTTGATATTGTCTGTAGACTGGTGCTATATAAATACGTGTCTGTATAATTCATAGTTGTTAGCACTAGCCTGACAGTATCCAGGTCTCATGTGGAGTGGGAGGAGCCTGGACATGTGTCCTGTTGAAGTGTCATGTGATCTGCAGCATCATGGTTGGGGATGTAAGGGCAGTTTTGATTTTTACACTTCCTGATGCATGCTGGGGATGTGGGCGTGGCTTAACTCAGTCCTCCCACCTCAGTCAACTTTGTAAAATGCTTCATAAGCCACTGCAGGGCAAGATTTGCAAAAATAGACTTAAATAAAGACTTATCTTCTTGTCTGTTTCATCATTTGTGAAATTACACATACATGGTGTCTATATATGGATATATGGATTATTTTTTTTTTTTCTGGAAGGTAAAGTGCGAGGATATTGGACATTTTGTAACACCAGCTAAATTAAGCACAGTCATTTACCACTGAGGTGCTGAGTAAGGATCTGTTCATGGTTATGAGATATGACTTGCTCAGACGTCTCTCTGTAAACTGCACTGAATGCGGTAATGTACAGCTGAGAACTTTTCACCGCTGAGCTCTCTAATGTAAGCAAATAGTTTTGAGGGAAAATGAAGAGTCTCTTTCCAACAACAGTTGTCACTGTGAGGTGGGACGTTTATCCAGAACTGGATTTGTTTTTCCTGCTGTTAGTTTAAGGTGAAAACAGTGGTCATAAAACTGAGCCAGAGTGTTAGTCTGGCTTCATTACTGCTGCCTTTCGTCCTTCCCTCCTCAGAGGACCTGTGCAGTACCGCAAACAGCCGACACAGCCTTAGCTGAAGGGCTGTTAGAGGAAGACTGGCAGAAATCTTTAGGGAACAAATTCAACAAGACACATACACTCCAAAAAAGAACGCCTCAGGAGGTCAACATGGTGGCCCATCAGACTGGTGACGTCTTGGTGGTCTGGCAGCTGGATTTTTGGTGACGTGATGAACGCTGGATTGCTGGTGACCCCGTTAGAAGGTTTGTGATGGGGAGTTTGGAGTGCAAACTTGGGGGAGCAACACCGCTGTCTCCCGCTCTGCTCCTCTCTAAGCACCGTCAGACAAGAGACACCTGGAAACTCGTGATTTTCTCCAGCGTTTCTTCTGATCTTCAGCAGCAGCCAGTGAGCAGCTGTCCACACCTGGTGTCCCCTCTCTCATGAAGGCCATGAGCTCAACTTTCAAACAGCGAGCTTCACCCCTTCCCGTCCCTCGTAGCCATGGAGCCTGTAGGAACGTCGTGACCCTCCACCTTCCTTTGTGCCCCTCGTCTTCGGCTCGTTTGAGTGCTTTCCCGGGATTACCGTATTATTTTAAGTCAGAGTTGGTGGACCTCATGAGCCTTTTTCTCATAGCGCCAAGTGATGTAATGCAACAGAAATCAATACACTCAGAGATTTTTCAAGCACTTATCTGACCAGAATCCACATCCCGAAAGAACAATGATCTCTGCTGCCCTGGGCCACATCCTAAAACTGCATTTAGGGATAGAACAATAATTTGTTATTGTTGCAGTCATATATTTATTGTGCAAAGCTGAGGTGTTCATGGGCCGTAGTACAAAAACAAAACAAAATAAAGGAAAAAACACTGCAACTTTGCCATTTAAATCGTACCAGTAAGCCATAAACAAGCGTTGCCTTGCAGTAGAATCGAAACAAACTTCGGTTTGGCACAGCCGCTTACTCGTGAACAAGACGTCTGACCCACTTAAAGTTCTTCCCTACAGAAGGGGCTCTGTGTTTGGGGCTGTCGGCAAGGCCCGGCAGTCACCTGGCCTGACATGGCATGTTTGTTTTGACTAGGGCTACAGAACCAGAACACTTTCTGAACACTTGATAGAAGTGCCGTCCTGTTTCAAGATCACCGAGGTTAATTACAGCAAGATGTTCCACACCAGCATAACTGAAAGGTATATAATTAGATCCCAGCTGTGCCATATGCCTTTTATGGCCTGGGTTTTTGTGAATATAGTTGGCCATGATAACTTGGAACCTACTGTGATCCTAACAGCAGAGTCATGATGACGTCAGAGCTCTTGGTCATATGCAGTACACCAGGCGTCTGCTCCCTTGTTTCATTTTCAGAGGTATAATAGTGTAATGACAAAACAGGAAACTGTAAATCAACCCCACTGGCTTTTTTTTTTACTTTGATAACAATCGCCAAACGGAAGCTTCACTCCCTGTATTACAAGAAGGGCTGGAGAACGTGAGGGCAAATGGATGGATGGATAGAATGAATAGAGGAATGAATGAATGGTAAAGCTGCATACAAGTTTCCTTTGTTTTGTGAGTCAGTTCCCAGAGCTTCCTCTCTCTTTACAAGTGAAGAGGAAATTGCCAAAGTCATGACGTTCTGGACGTGGTCTCCATTGTTATTAGCCATGACGTTCTAGACGTGGTCTCCATTGTCATCAGCCATGACGTTCTGGACGTGGTCTCCATTGTTATCAGCCATGACGTTCTAGACGTGGTCTCCATTGTCATCAGCCATGGCGTTCTTGACGTGGTCTCCATGGTTATCAGCCATGATGTTCTGGGCGTGGTCTCCATTGTCATCAGCCATGACGTTCTGGACGTGGTCTCCATGGTTAGCAGCCATGACGTTCTGGACGTGGTCTCCATTGTCATCAGCCATGATGTTCTAGGCGTTGTCTCCATTGTCATCAGCCATGACGTTCTGGGCGTGGTCTCCATGGTTATCAGCCATGACGTTCTGGGCGTTGTCTCCATTGTCATCAGCCATGACGTTCTGGGCGTGGTCTCCATTGTCATCAGCCATGATGTTCTGGGCGTGGTCTCCATTGTCATCAGCCATGGCGTTCTAGGCGTGGTCTCCATTGTCATCAGCCATGACGTTCTGGGCGTGGTCTCCATGGTTATCAGCCATGACGTTCTAGGCGTGGTCTCCATTGTCATCAGCCATGACGTTCTGGGCGTGGTCTCCATGGTTATCAGCCATGACGTTCTGGGCGTGGTCTCCATTGTCATCAGCCATGATGTTCTAGGCGTTGTCTCCATTGTCATCAGCCATGACGTTCTGGGCGTGGTCTCCATGGTTATCAGCCATGACGTTCTGGACGTGGTCTCCATTGTCATCAGCCATGACGTTCTGGACGTGGTCTCCATTGTCATCAGCCATGACGTTCTGGACGTGGTCTCCATTGTCATCAGCCATGACGTTCTGGACGTGGTCTCCATGGTTATCAGCCATGACGTTCTGGACGTAGTCTCCATTGTCATCAGCCATGACGTTCTAGACGTGGTCTCCATTGTCATCAGCCATGACGTTCTGGACGTGGTCTCCATTGTCATCAGCCATGACGTTCTGGACGTGGTCTCCATGGTTATCAGCCATGATGTTCTGGACGTGGTCTCCATTGTCATCAGCCATGATGTTCTAGGCGTGGTCTCCATTGTCATCAGCCATGACGTTCTAGACGTGGTCTCCATTGTCATCAGCCATGACGTTCTGGACGTGGTCTCCATTGTCATCAGCCATGACGTTCTGGACGTGGTCTCCATTGTCATCAGCCATGACGTTCTGGACGTGGTCTCCATGGTTATCAGCCATGACGTTCTTGACGTGGTCTCCATTGTCATCAGCCATGACGTTCTGGACGTGGTCTGAATTGTCATCAGCCATGACGTTCTGGACGTGGTCTCCATTGTCATCAGCCATGACGTTCTAGACGTGGTCTCCATTGTCATCAGCCATGACGTTCTGGACGTGGTCTCCATTGTCATCAGCCATGACGTTCTGGACGTGGTCTCCATTGTTATCAGCCATGACGTTCTAGACGTGGTCTCCATTGTCATCAGCCATGACGTTCTGGACGTGGTCTCCATTGTCATCAGCCATGACGTTCTGGACGTGGTCTCCATGGTTATCAGCCATGACGTTCTGGACGTGGTCTCCATGGTTATCAGCCATGATGTTCTGGACGTGGTCTCCATGGTTATCAGCCATGACGTTCTGGACGTGGTCTCCATGGTTATCAGCCATGATGTTCTGGACGTGGTCTCCATGATTATCAGCCATGATGTTCTGGATGTGGTCTCCATGGTTATCAGCCATGATGTTTTCCAGGTGTAAGATGAAAAGAACATCCACTATGAGAGACCCCAGCAGGCCTCATCCATGCCTGGGTTCATACTCAGGATCGCTCCACGGGTGGTGTCACTGTTGCGCAGTGAAAACACTGATTCTTAGTCAGATGCTTTGCCTGGCGACTTAAGGACAGAGACCTGGGAATGTTATTTTCTCTCCATCTCTATTTCTCTCTCTTTGCTTTATATTTTTAACATTTTTTTTTATTTACTATTTTTAAAAACTTTTTAATTGGCTTAATATAGTTATTAATCATATTTCACATATTTGTCAAATGTATCTTCAGCTGGATTTAAGAAATCAGAATGATGTGATTAGTAAGAGAATGAATGCAGTATGCAGTACTACAATCTGCCATACAGTTCTATTTATTCTTCATAACTGGAAACTCATGAATATTAATTATAGTATTTTGGAGCCATGGGAAATATGCATCTACTACAGGATTCAAACACAGTATGTAGCAGATGTAGAAAGTTTCTCTTTATTCATTATTTCCTTTTATGTTGTTTCATTGGTTATTTTTCATATGAAATCGTCGGAGTATGAACCCATTCTTTTCTTTCTGTGCATTTATAGTCTTTTTTCTAAGGTTAACGACCATGAGGAGTTTTAATGGAGTGATTTTTGCCTTTGCTCTCAATAGCTTTGCAACCTCATAAACTTTCACAGGAAAAAGCCGATTTCCAATGTCCAGGCCTTTGATTGTGACTCTGAACTGGAACGGTGTAGCAGAGAAATAAGCCAGTAGAACATACGCCTCCAAGAGCTGTAAGGATCATGAAATTGGAAAGAATGTTGTTTAGCTAACGAATGTGAGCTATGCTCTCTGTGATCGTCTCAGTGTCACTTGCTCAGTGCACTTGCTTACGGCATGAATAGCATTTTCTGGCTCTGATAGAAAACAAACAGAAAGCCTTGAGTTAGTGTGGCACGTTGGAGTTTATGCATGTTAGGGTGTTGTGCAAACAGTGAGAGAAAAGTCTCAATAGTTTGCATCACATGCTGTGTGCTGTTTGCAAAAGATTAAGCTCATGATCCCAGTGGGAGAAAGAGCCCCTCCCACCATCAGTCTTTTGGTGAGAAAACCCTTTTGTGGCTGCTTGTTAGCCCGTGGTCAAAATACACCCATAACCCTCAGCATGAGCGGCCAGTACGTGAGGATGGCAGATCACAGAACAGTTATGTCACATTGAGATGTTGAGTGCTGAGCTACTTAGCTATCTGACTGATAAACAGCCAGGAAGATATGGCAATCCAGCGCTTCTTTAACACAGGTGTCCCGTCTAGTTTCCCAGTCTCACAAATTGTAACTCGTGCAGGTGTTAATGAGATTTTTGAGATGGTATCACGTGGATTTGACTCTTGATATCTGATAGAATTTACACGTCACTCAGTATTGTGTCATAAAGAGAGACAGGAAGAAACAGAGACGTTTTTTGCCCCTGTTCATGCCAACACGTGCAATGCATCTGCGCCGTTTATCAACGATAAAACCACGAATGCAGAAGCTTTGCCTGCTTTAATAAATCAATATTTGTGTGTCACTGAGTCAATTCATAAGATGTTATGCGCAGTATGTGCTACGTTTATAGGAGTATAAGGTGGGAATCTGAGCTGTAAATGTCGACGAGTAATTAATGTCCCTCTTGACCTCTTGACCTTGCTCCCATGTCAGGGTGAGACACACCACTTTCCTGTCCCTCCCAGACAGGATTGATGACCTGGGAAAAATGTCTTCTCTCCACAATCCTCTTCTTTGGTGCAGATAGCATGTCTAATCTGCAGACTAATGTCTCCTGTCTCTGTAAAAGGCGCGGACACTTTAGGAGCTGGTGGCTGGTGGCGAGGCCTGAATTATGGGGAGGGGGAGTCATCCATAATGGTTATCTGGCCTGCCCTGCTGGGTTGAGATGCCTGACATTCTTCCCTTACTGCCCTCTTGCTCCCCGTTGTTCCCCCTTGTTTCCTCCTGATTGGTGCATGTCGCTCCTCTATCTGTTCTGATTGGTGCGTGTAAGTCCTCCGTCCCTCCTGATTGGTGCATGTCGCTCCTCTATGTGTTCTGATTGGTGCGTGTAAGTCCTCCGTCCCTCCTGATTGGCGTGTGTCAGCTCTTTCAGATCCCACTGACTAGATCTTTGAACAGTCACCCATGACCTTCATTCACTAATGTCCTCTGTCTAGTAGTGACTCTCTAATCCTTTCTGCAGTCGTGGACTTCTACAGCTCTCTGAAGTCCAAATCCTACGCGTATATCTTAATTTAAATATATGTATGTATATACACTACCAGTCAAAGGTTTGGACACACCTAGTTTATTTATTTTTAATATCTTCTACATTTTAGAAAAACAGTGACGGTATCAAGATAATGAAATAACACATGACTATGCTGTTAAACCGTAATAGATGTAGTAGGTGGCTGTAGATTGTAAAGTTCTTCAGAGAACATTACTGTACAGTTACTGCACATTACTGTACAGTTTGGGCTGATGCTCTGGACGCTCTTGGTGTTCTCTTGGTGTTCTTTGACATTAACTGTTTATATTTGTCTTAGGAGCAAATTTAAGCATAAACTATTAGCTAAAAATGTCTTTTAAAACTATAAAGAACATACATTCAGTAAGCTGTGTCCAAACTTTTGACTGGTAGTAAATATAGCAACCTGAAATTATTTACACTAAAAGAGTCTGGATTTGGTATCTGTTCTCTATCTAGTCTTTTCAAGAAAAGAAAACCTCTCTGTGACCCAAACACTAGTTCTGCAGTGTAAACGTCTCAGCAGCCTGGAGGAAGCAGAGTCACATTCCAGGGAAATTCCTTTCCAGACTCAGTGTTACCATTTGCATCTCTGAGAAGGCGAACAGGGCCGGTGAGACGCAATGCGCACAGGTTCAGACGTCCCTGTCTTGTAGCTGATAGAGTGGTCATTGGGGAACGGATGTTGATTGTAGGAGAGCAAGAGAGATTACTTAGTCTTCCATCACAAGCTTCTTCCCACCAATCACTATGGGCTGCTTAATAATTGATGCTTCCTGAAACCACAGTCTCTGCTGATTCTAGGCCTGCTAAGGGCCTTCTAAGCTAAGATGGCACACGCAGCCTTTTACTGCGAGCCTCCATTGCTCCAGTGAATGCACATTACAACACGTGGTGTGGATTGGCCAGGGACACAGCCAAGAGAATGAAGTGCACAATATGAAGGTCCCATAAAGATCTTACTTATTTCATCTACATACGTACACTGGATTAAAGACTGTCTTCCGCTCTGAGAGCCCCGTGTTTACACCAGCCCGTCTCCTCCTTAAGCACCTGTACCAAACAAACAGCATTTGGACTTACTGCCAATTGAACTTGCTGACACAGTTCTGTTGTTCTGTTGTGAGCAACTTGGCAAAACTTCATAGTCAGTTCTCGGCACACGAGGACAGGTATTTTTGTACCTAATTATGTGCTGGATGTCCTTTGTTTACACTAGGGCGAGGCTCAAAATAGAATAATGCCATATATTCTATTAGGCAGCAGTTACATTTACTGTTGAGAAACAACAAAGAATTTTAATGCAAATGCTACTAGAAATTGTATTATTATACAACTGTAAATTATTGTAGTGATGTCACTTGTTTTTAATGTTTTTGTTATTTAAAGTAAACTAACTTTAATTGGAATTCATTCTCAGACCCGCCCCATGCCATGGGCGTGTGCAATGAGAAACCCCTGGTGTTTGGACTTTTAAGCCCCCAGGGGTTTGGCCATATCTGATTGGTTCCTCACCTCATTCAGTCACCTCATATGATCCTATGAGGTTGTGTGAATCCAAGTGGTAACATACAGTGTAGAATTCAAGCCTAAAGAAGCCATTCTGCTCAGTGATTTCCTATTTTGGTGATTGGGGTCTCAGGACCAAAGCAAATTCACCAAAGCAAATTCTATTTATGAGAATAAAAATATGTTCATTTTTTTTCATCTGTGGATTCCAGTGCCTTTAAAAGCTCTAGTGCACGTGATAATACCACAGCGCATGTGGCTGAATTGGCTTGTTGGAAAGGTTGAGATGCTCAGGGCTAAAGCGCTAAAACACGCCAGCATCTGGGACACCAAAAAAGGAGCGAGTTGCTCTCTGGTGCTTCGTCATGATGGCAGCTGCAGTGGGTTCTGGTACTGGTGGCTATCTTTAGAGCCAAGACTCAGTCTAGCGGCGACAGATCGCCATCACGTATCCCATATTTCTTAGGGCAAATCATGTGCTTTGACATCTTAAACAGCATAGTAAAAAAAATGTCCCTCTGATTTGTTTCCCATACTCTAGTTCTGCAGTTATTTTTTGCTTTTCCTGAGCAGACAAGGGTCCAGAGTGGAGCCTTTTTGTCAACGTGGGAAAATGGGTCAGAAGGGAAGTGGAGGAGCATGGGACCGAGAATGGGGCAGCGTCCACTGAGACCCTTAAGTGCTGCTAAACTGTGTTCTCCATTAGCTCTGATCACTACGGCCTTTTTTTTCATTATTTATTTATTTTTTGTTTGTGAGCTGTACATGAGAAGCTGACCGTGTCCCACATGAAGAGTCAAAAGTCACGTGCAACTAAACATTCTTCATTGGGATGTTTACAGCCAAGCATGGGACCACTAGGATTCTTTGCTTGAACCTTTAGTTTTGACTCTTGGGCAGTTAAACCTTCTCCATCCACATAAAACATTCACTCAAGTCTTTCTGGTTCCTGTGTACGTCAGCAGGTCCATTGGACATCCCAGAAAACCTGAACTTTCTTTACATGCCACTGTGCGGTCAACACACCTTCCTGCTCCATGTTCACCCGTGTGTTGGTGACCCGTAAGCCCACTGTGGGCCGACGTCCTGCCTCCTTCCATGTGTTGGGCCATGGGTCAGTGGTGCTGTGGTTTCGGGCCTCGTGGGAGTGTGACGGAACCCGGCAGCTGTTCGCTGTAGTCTGTTCTCAGTGAGCCTCCAGCAGGATCCAGGAGGGAGGAACATCTGAAGGTCACAGTGCCAAATACCTCCGCGTTCCGCTAATGGTAATTAGTGAAATCTTGGCTATGTTTAGTCTAGTGACTAGGTGGATGTGTGTGAGCTGTAGGTTCTTGTCTCATAAGCAGAAATGCCTCGGAGACCCTCGTGCATCCAACGCCACCTTCAGCTCATCCTGCCGTGCCTTTCGTTAGCATGTTAGCATGTTTCAGTGTCTGCTTCATCAGTAGCTCGGTTGTGCAACGTCTCTAAACACTGTGCTTTAATAGTGAGCCCTGTTCCCCAGTGCAGGGCTACTGTCTCTTTGAAACTTCCTGAAGATGCGCATTTCACAGCGATGTGGTCAGACCCTGAGCACACGCCAGTTACATGCCTTTGATATTAAATATAGATGGGGAGTTTAACGGATCAGCTTGGCTGAAGTGTGAGTAATTATTGTAATTGCGTGCAAATCCGTCCGAGGCTCCATCAGGTGTTCTGGGAAAAGTCCTCCAGAAAGTTTATTCAACACGACTTAACAAAAACGCCTCCAGTTTCAGTCCAGTTCAAAACATGTTGAGGCCAGTGTGTTCTTGAAGGATTACACTTATCATCCACTTCATTAGGATTAACTGTTTAAGCTGTTTATTAAAAACAGCTTGTGGGAGCAGTTAGACACCTAAACTGATATCTACTGTTTGTGTTGGCCATCAGAAACTGACCAGTGAGAAACAAGGAAAGAGGCAAGTTGTGAATAGCATCAGAAGGACTCTGGAATCTGTATAAAATGCCCATTTACATAATGTGGCTGGTTGTAATGGTATGAAAAGGCACATATTTTTAAGGTAAACAGGAATCTGATCATCTTATTTTAGGTTCTTGAATCAACCCAATGACTTCTATTTATAGATCTATTTACATTTTTCACACAGCACATAACCTTTCTGTGCTAATGTCAGCCACACATGATATGGCGTTATTTTTAGACACTCGATGTCAGATGTGGTAAAGCAGAGCACAACCGTCCTCCAGCCATTATTCACCACTGCACAATCCTCCACGACCTGCATGTTCCATCCCCATAGCAGCAAATGCTTTTCATGCTGTCTTATTGTGTTTGCTGGAGCAAGTCTGATATAATGTGGAGAGCCCTACGAGGACGTCCCGCCCGGAGACGTGTCCATGGGAGGGGAGGGGACGTCCTGCTGAGGACGAGCAGCACAGCCACTCTTCTGTGTGTTGTGCAGAAACATCATCTCCCCGGGAAACAGAGTTTAGGCTGGGGGGCTTTGCATGTTGTGGAGCAAGATAAACTCCTGAAACACACTTGTGTGTGACCGGGGGAGCCTCCTGCTTCTCCTGCTTCTCCTGCTTCACCTGCTTCTCCTTTTGTTATTACAACAAAAATCATTCATCCCAAGACATTAGGGCTGCCTACTTCTGGCCTCTTCCTGGTAGGTCTGGTCACTGTAGTTTCTAGGCCAAGTCAACAGACTACAAGTACACTGACGTTCTTTAGCTTGATGGGAAAGATTAATCTGCGGAACAGGTGCATGACGTTCTGCATGCATGACCCTAGAGGCTTTGTCATGCAAGGGAAGTGAAAGGATCAGTCCCGTGTCTTTCACACCCACGCAACATTCCTGTATCGCTCCAGCTCACCAATCCCATGTGTCAGGCACACAAGTTGTTCCCATGTCATTCACACACACAGGTCATTCTCACGTGCTTCAGGGCTCGGGTCGTTCCCGCGTGGTTACAGGTCATGGGTCAGACATCCTGTGCACCATGACCCATTATGCCTTTGAATAAAACAGTACACAAAAGGAACCATTTACTATTAACCACTAAACACTAACCATTAGCAATTAACAACTGACCACCGACTATTATCCATTAAAACTAACCTCGAACTATTAAGCATTAACCACTAACTGTTAACCGTTAACCACTATTAACCACTGTTAACCACTATCCATTAACTGGTTACTAATCACTAACTACTAACCGTTAACCACTAGCCACCATAAACATTAACTCTTAACAATGATTAACCATTAACCACTAGCCACCATAAACATTAACTCTTAACAATGATTAACCATTAAATAGATCCCTAACCATAACAATGTAACTGTGCATTTGTCTGCAGTGACATGTTTACACGCAGGGGGCATCTGTGGGTTGTTAGAGGTGTGCAGTCCGAACACTGGAAGGGTCACGTACAGCGAGTGTCGTGCTGGGGGTTGCGTGTCTGGCCTCCTTGGTTGGGCTTGTTCCCAGGGCCAGATGTGAGGCCAACTAAGGGATTTATGCTGGAGCAGAGAGCACAGTGGCATCTGTCTCTGTATAGCACTTCAGCCACTGGGACACAGTGAGTGTGTGTGTGTTACTATGGAAATGTTCAGGGATCCAGCTAGCGCTGGTATCTCTTTGCTCGGCCTCACAGCACAAAACACAGGTGTGTGTACCAGCAGGCTCTCACTAACTAGCCAGCAAGCTGTTTTTTGCTGAATAAGAAGCTTTGTACTCATACGATCTGAGTCCCATTCTGTGTGTGTGTGTGTGTGTTAACATGTATGTATGTGTGTGCATGTGTGTGTGGTTGGAGGTCTTCTGCACCTGTGTCCTTTCTTCGTCTGTTAACTGTCTTCGTGTGTATTCAGTTCTGCAGGGGGCTAAAATCCATCCACCGTTCAAGCCAAATCACATTTCACATATGAGTTCCAGCAGACCTCTGTGGCCTGTCAGTGTGGGGAGGGTCATGTCTGCCCAGCAACCTCCTGGAAGTGAATCCTGAGCCACTGGTGGTATAAATGGGCTCACCCGGAGTCTGAATGCTTTGTTGGATGGTGTGAATGCATGTGAGATTTCCTTCTCTTGTCTGCCATCAAAGCCATTTGAGTGACTGAAATTGTCTGCTTTTACTGTCTGTAGAGAGACGACATCTGTGGTGTCAGGCCAGCATACAGTTTCAGTGCAGCTCAAGTCTCTTTTCTCTCTCCGAACTATAAATGGACTCATTAAGATCCCAGTGCTTGTTAACATATCATACCCTTTTCTTAAATTTGATCAACCATTCAGTTAATTGCTGGAGATAATATAATATCACAGGAAATGATATCAAACTTCTGACACTTTCAGAGGGAAGAAGTTTGACACTCTTGCCTCATGTGAGCGTTGCATGGAGGCCTAAAAAGAGGATTTATTATTAGTATTATTATTAGTAGTAGTATATTATTATTATTATTATTATTATTATTATTTAAGGCAGAGGTAGGCCTGTGTGCTTCTAAGTCAAAGCTTTTAGTGGACTCAGCCTCAGGAAGTGCATCAGAGGAAAAATGGGTTTGGCACAGAGGAGTAACTCCTGAGTCCGAGCACATTCACCTCCTCCTGCTCTGCACTGCACTTCAGGGAGACTCTGCCAAGCCCTGTCGATATGTGAAGCTGCACTACAGGTAGAGCAGGTCTGATGGCCACAGCACAACGCGCCCGTCCTGTCGGACGTCCCTAATGCACAGGAAATGCCTTTGTTGGGAAAAATCTAATCGAATTGCTGTAATGGGGAGGCATCCTTCACCCTTCATGCTGAGTTTCCTGTGCAGAGTGTTCTGCTACTGTGCTGTGTGGTGGCTTTGATGTTTGCGGTGATGGTAGCGTAGCATTCTGTTCTTTTATCACGTCAACACGCAATTTTCTTTCTTAAACATTTTACCCGTCAGTTGGACAAACATTTTAAGAGAAATCGCGCTGCACATTTCTTGACGTGTTAATCTGAAGCTCGTGGGTGCCTCTTTATTGTGATGAAGCTGGTATTTGTAAACCACCATATAGTAAAATGCATTATAGGAGTGAGCCGTGTTCTCATGGTCCAGAGAGCTATATTGTACTTTCAGGAGGGGGCTGCAAATTTCCAGACCCCCGGGGTGAACACTGCCTTACTATGCTGGATGTAAATCGAGCCTTTATTCTTCCAGAGGAGTGACACGCTGGAATTCGCAGCATTAATACAGACATGGGTGGGCTCAGTAGATCCCTCTCATAGCATATATCAGGACCCCCCCCACGTTATGGGAATGGTGTCTTCTGGGAACACAATGAACATGTGACTTGGTTATTGGCCTACGAACTAAAACAATTCCAACAATTCCATTAAGGACTTTTGTTATTTCAGCTTTGATTAGTGTATGACAACAAAATCTTTCTGTTTTGGCCTGCACTTAGTGAAAGTGAATTTGTGTGTGTGTGTGTGTGTGTGCGCGCACAGCATGGGCTCAGCTTGAGATCAGCATGGAGGACAGAGTGGAAGGTCTCCTTGGAGAAACAGTGGAGATCCCCTGCATATACAACACGAGTCAGCCAATCGGGTCCCTGACGATACAGTGGTTTGTGGTGAGTCACGGTGACACAACACACACTTTGACACGGTGCATGCTGAGGTTTCCCACGGAGACCCTGACATGCCTACGTATCTGTTCGTCCTTTAGAGGCCTCCTGGCGGCAAACACAGGGAGCAGATCTACTACAAAGACAAGAACGAAGAGACGGTGACCACGAACACAGACTACACCGAGAGGATCTGGGTCTCTAACGCCATAGACAGCACAATGGGGAACAGCATTCTGACCATACGTGGGCTGAGGATTATGGACAAGGTGGAGATCGTGTGCGAGGTGCACGGGAACGCGGATATCAAAGAAGGCCACACCAATCTTCTTGTGTTCAGTAAGATGAAGCGATTTCCACAATGAAGAATAAAAATAAGAATAAAAAGTAGCAACATGATTCCACTGTGCAGTCAAACTCTTTGGATTGAAAGTAAAAAAAAAATTTACTCAATATATACTCAAATGCATATGTACATGTGTAAAGTTGTACACGTGTCAGTGTGATGGTACATGTGTAAAGTTGTACACGTGTCTGTGTGATGGTACATGTGTAAATGTGTATGCTTGTATTAGCCATCACTCTTGAATTTGCCATGTACGTTTGAATTCAGCAGGCACAAATGAATGTGGATATTCAACATATATTTTAGGAAGGAATTTGGAAATACCAAAACGACAAGAAATCTGTCCAATGAAATGCATTATTTTCCGTAGCCACGGACTACAGTAAAATTCTCCCAGTACTTCAGCAGAGTTTGCCAACTCGATTTATAAATCTTAGCCAGAAAGGATAAAGTTATGTATGCAGTTTCTGCATGCCACAGTTCATTTATATAAACAGAATATAATATGTTCCTGCATGCATCTTTTACATGACTCATCATTTTTATTTAATCTTTAAATCCAAAGAGTTTGTGTTTTTAACCTCACTGCCCAGGTAGTTACTGACACTGGTCTACATGTCTCTCCCACATGTTCCATGTTTCCAACATCACACACAGATCCCTAAGGGTTTGTCCTCCTCTTTTGTCCTTCAGACACGCCAACACCCCCGTCCGTGAAAAAGAGATCTTATACCTCTACAGAGAAGGAGGAGAAGGAAGAGGTACTGACCGTGATCTGTGCTTCCTCTGGTTAAATTAATGTAACAGTGTCATGATCCCAGCTGAAGGAGTGGGCGTGTTCATAGTGCACGCCCTGAAGGAGTGGGCGTGTTCATAGTGCACGCCCTGAAGGAGTGGGCGTGTTCATAGTGCACACCCTGAAGGAGTGGGCATGTTCATAGTGCACGCCCTGAAGGAGTGGACGTGTTCATAGTGCACGTCCTGAAGGAGTGGGCGTGTTCATAGTGCACGTCCTGAAGGAGGTGGGCGTGTTCATAGTGCACGCCCTGAAGGAGTGGGCGTGTTCATAGTGCACGTCCTGAAGGAGTGGGCGTGTTCATAGTGCACGCCCTGAAGGAGTGGGCGTGTTCATAGTGCACGCCCTGAAGGAGTGGGCGTGTTCATAGTGCACGTCCTGAAGGAGTGGGCGTGTTCATAGTGCACGTCCTGAAGGAGTGGGCGTGTTCATAGTGCACGCCCTGAAGGAGTGGGCGTGTTCATAGTGCACATCCTGCTTTGTTTGTTATTTGTTATAAACCAGCACAGCACAATCTCAGCTGCTTGCGTTTTATTCCATTTGCCACACGTCATATTGGGTTATTATTTAATTCTGCCTTAAATCCTCACCTACAGTTTTCATCCACCATAAAATAAAAATCAAATGGATGGTTGGATGGATCTGAACAGCCCCAAACATGTATCCATATCCAGCCCCAAACAGTACTTAAATAGTCCCCAAAACAGCAACAATCCCAACCCATGCAGAGAACCGTAATGGCCGTAATCTGTGTCTGTGTTTCAGATTGCATCCTGTGAGGTTAATAATGCATATCCTGCTCCCAACATCACGTGGTATAAGAACACAACCCCCTTGCAACCATCATTTCATGGTAAGTACCTGTATATCTGTAGGAGGTCGTAGCCGTCACACCGTAGGAGGTCGTAGTCACACCCGTAGGAGGTCGTAGCCGTCACACCCGTAGGAGGTCGTAGCCGTCACACCCGTAGGAGGTCGTAGCCGTCACACCCGTAGTAGGTCGTAGCCGTCACACCGTAGGAGGTCGTAGCCGTCACACCCGTAGGAGGTCAAAGCCGTCACACCCGTAGGAGGTCGCAGCCGTCACACCCGTAGGAGGTCAAAGCCGTCCACACCCGTAGGGGGTCGCAGCCGTGACACCCGTAGGGGGTCGCAGCCGTCACACCCGTAGGAGGTCGCAGCCGTCACACCCGTAGGAGGTCGTAGCCGTCACACCCGTAGGAGGTCAAAGCCGTCACACCCGTAGTAGGTCGTAGCCGTCACACCCGTAGGAGGTCGTAGCCGTCACACCCGTAGGAGGTCGTAGCCGTCACACCCGTAGGAGGTCGTAGCCGTCACACCCGTAGGAGGTCGTAGCCGTCACACCCGTAGGAGGTCAAGCCGTCCCACAGGTCGTAGCCCTAGGAGGTCTTCACACCCGTAGGAGGTCGTAGCCGTCACACCCGTAGGAGGTCATAGCCGTCACACCCGTAGGAGGTCATAGCCGCCACACCCGTAGGAGGTCGTAGCCGTCACACCCGTAGTAGGTCGTAGCCGTCACACCCGTAGGAGGGTAGCCGTCACACCCGTGTAGGGGAGGGAGCCGTCACACCCCACACCCGTGGGAGGTCGGGAGCCGTCACACCCGTAGGAGGTCAAAGCCTCCACACCCGTAGGAGGTCGTAGCCGTCACACCCGTAGGAGGTCGTAGCCGTCACACCCGTAGGAGGTCGTAGCCGTCACACCCGTAGGAGGTCAAAGCCGTCACACCCGTAGGAGGTCGTAGCCGTCACACCCGTAGGGAGGTCAAAGCCTCCACACCTGTGGGAGGGAGGTCGTCCACACCCGTGGAGCTGTCACACCCGTAGGAGGTCGTAGCCGTCACACCCGTAGGAGGTCGTAGCCGTCACACCTGTACAAGGTCACACCAATATGAAGTCAGAGCATTTCACACCAGTATGAGGAGGTGGTCTTCACACCTGTACGAGGTCAAAGCCTCCACACCTGTAGGAGGTCGTAGCCGTCACACCCGTAGGAGGTCAAAGCCTCCACACCCGTAGGAGGTCAAAGCCTCCACACCCGTAGGAGGCCGTAGCCGTCACACCCGTAGGAGGTCGTAGCCGTCACACCCGTAGGAGGTCAAAGCCTCCACACCTGTAGGAGGTCGTAGCCGTCACACCCGTAGGAGGTCAAAGCCGTCACACCCGTAGGAGGTCGTAGCCGTCACACCCGTAGGAGGTCAAAGCCTCCACACCCGTAGGAGGTCGTAGCCGTCACACCCCGTCATCAGTCTGTAATTCGCTAACATCATTTAAAAATGGCGATGATGAGTCTTTACCTCTGTCTCAGACATGGAGGTGCAGAACTCCTTGACGACAAATCCCAGCGGCCTGATAACGGCACACAGCATCCTCTTGCTCAAGGTGGTGAAGGAGGACAAGGACGCCGTGTTCTACTGCGAGGTCAGCTACTTCACCCCCGGTGGAACCAACATGATGGAGTCTGAGGGCTTCCACATTGAAGTCCACTGTGAGTCATACGTCTCTGACCTTCACACCCATGACACACGCGCACAGGATTTGATGTTTCAGAAAACAACATGGAATCACAAGTTAGATTCACATAATTTCATATTGTGCCATGAATATATGATATGGACTGATTTTGTTTTATTATACCCAACACAAAATTGGTTATCACACCTACCCTAGTTTCAGAAATTGTTAATGACAGGATTTATAGGAGAACAGTTCATGTGTACACAGATGGACTATTGAACTGTTGAACTGAACTCTCTCCTGGTGACTTCAAAGTGATCGATAACTGTCGTGGTGCAACTTGAAATTAAGGAATAATAATAAATAATAATACAAAATAATAATCTGGCTAATCCTCCACATCAAAACCTTTCGTGCCACTGGTTGCATTCATTATGTAGTGACAGGTGACGCCCAGGACGCATTACAACAAACTACTGAAGCAAACTACTCTGTCCCTTTGTTTTTACCATATTTGCAGATCCAACAACAAAAGTTACAATCATAAGAGAAATGCCCACCGAGCTCGTCAAAGAAGGTGACAGTGTGGAAATTAGTTGCCAAGGAGATGGAAACCCTCAGCCAATCTTCATCTTCGAACATAACAATGTAAGGGGATTGTTTTCCAACCGTGTCCGACGACCACGCCCTGGCTGTAGTGTTCTTCAGCCGGACTCCAGCCCATGAACTGGGTTAGCACTGTAAGGTTTGGCTTATGTTCCCTGCAGGACATTCTAGAGGACAATCAAGGCCACCTGAGGCTGGAGAACGTCATGCGATCAAACAGCGGCTCGTACAAGTGCAGCACTCTGGACGGTGTGGACAGCACCGATCTCTCCGACAGCTTGGAGCTCATGGTGAACTGTATGTAGGAAAGACTGGCAAAACTCCTCCAGAACTCCTGCGGTGCCGTCGCGATATACGTCTCAGGTCCGGCGTTCCCAGTGCGACTCTTGCTTTGTTTTGCAGTCCTGGATCCCGTGGTGATCACACCAGGAGATTCGTCACGCGTCCTGATGCAGAGCCAGGATGTGTCGCTGACCTGCAACGCGCTGTCCTCTCTGGCCACCCACACAACGTGGTACAAGGTAAAGAGCCAAACTGGAAAACAAACGGAGACGGCCCCTTAACAACAGTACGGGACAGAGACGGCCCCTTAACAACAGTACGGGACAGAGACGGCCCCTTAACAACAGTACGGGACAGAGACGGCCCCTTAACAACAGTACGGGACAGAGAAGGCCCCTTAACAACAGTACGGGACAGAGACGGCTCCTTAACAACAGTACGGGACAGAGACGGCCCCTTAACAACAGTACGGGGGACAGAGGACAGAGAAGGCCCCTTAACAACAGTACGGGACAGAGACGGCCCCTTAACAACAGTACGGGACAGAGACGGCCCCTTAACAACAGTACGGGACAGAGAAGGCCCCTTAACAACAGTACGGGACAGAGACGGCCCCTTAACAACAGTACGGGACAGAGACGGCCCCTTAACAACAGTACACTTGCTGGTCAGTGATCAGATCACTTTGGTTCATAAGCTATTGAACTTTTGGAGCGGTAGTGACCTTCAGTGTGAGTGAAGGTATTTTTTCTGCAGTTAGTGAATAAGACGTTTGTGAGCTTTGCCTACAGACTGCATGTTTTCACTGTGTGTGTGTGTGTGTGTGTGTGTGTGTGTGTGTGTGTGTGTGTGTGTGTGTGTGTGCGTGCGTGCGTGCGTGCGTGCGTGCGCGTGTGTGTGTGTGTGTGTGTGTGTGTGCAGGATGGTGCTGCTCTGGAGGACGGTCACACACTGGACTTACACAACGTCTCCTATGACATGGCTGGGTTATACGTGTGTGAGATCCATGTGCCTAGCTTGCCTGAGCTAAAGAGACAGAACTCTGTGCACATTAATGTGACAGGTAACACACATCTGGAGACCTGTGTGTGTGAGTGTGAGTGTGTGTGTGTGTGTAGACCCTGTTAAGTCCTAATAGGACAGTGTCTCCTCTCCAGGTAAACCTGAGATGGTGGAGGAAGTGGCCGTGATTCTGCTGGACGATGAAGACAACCTGGTCAACCTGAGCTGCTCTGCGATTGGGAACCCCACCCCCTACATCACCTGGAACATCTCTGACAACCAAGTAGCGTACAGGACTCTGTCTGCTCACCAATAGGGGGTCATGTTACCCCTCCCAGTATCGCATAGCCCCGCCCCAGGCCTGCCATTGAGCTCCCCTAGCAAATTCAACAAAAACCGCGTGGCCTGAAAAGAATCCTCTCTGTAGGTTGTAATCTTGCTGGTGTGTGAAACACTGCGGTTTTAACACCATTTTGTGCTGTTCAGACTATCCTGAGTGAGTGGACCACAAACACAGACTACACCATCCTCAGCGTTATTACTGTGAGGGCCACGGCCGACATCACCGCGTCCTGTGTGGCCGCCAGTGATCTTGGAAGTGCCCAGGCCTTCCGCACAATCCAAGCCAGTGAGTTTCTGCTACACACCGACACTCAAGTTAAATGGTCAGTGTAGCTCAACTCTATGATCATATGGCCATAATTAACCACTGAGGTAATTGCACTTGCTTGATATTTTGTTTGACTTTTTTAAGAGTTTGCCCTGTTGTTTCCAGTTGAAATCAGCAAACCAGCTGCAACAATAGCAACCACCACCACCACCACTATGTCCACCGGTGCTACAAAAGACACAAAGGGTAAGAATCCAACAAACTGCTTCACACTGCAGCGTCTGACCATCGTTAGGGGCTCTCAGAGGCTCCACGTCCACCGTGTGTTTGTACACAGAGGGACTGGAGTGTAACAGTAGGAGGCGGCCAATGGCCCGAGGGCTCTCTGTAGCCTCTCGTATCCTATCAGCCCCTTGGGCAGCGCCACTGCAGCCCAGCAGAACTCGTGCTCTCTGCCCTCTTCACAAACAGAGAAGCGCAGGGCTGAAAATGAGATGAACTGACCTTTCCCTCTGTGGGAAACCATGGCGATGCTTCCTTCACTCTTAGCTGGTTTGGTTTATGCTCTGTTAAACATGGCGGGAGACCAGCTCTGGGAGACCAGCTCTGGGAGACCAGCTCTGAGTGGAGACTGTACATCTCTGTCCATTTGTAATTAGCAATGAAAACAAAGAGGAAGGCAGAGACTGGGAGCAGTAGAGGAGGGAGGAGAGAGGAGAGAGGAGAGAGGAGGGAGGAGAGAGGAGGAGAGGGGGAGAGGGGGGGGAGGAGGAGGGGAGGGGGGAGGGAGAGGAGAGGGGAGAGGGGGGAGAGGGGGAGGAGGGGGGAGGAGGGAGGGAGAGAGGGGGAGGGGGGGGGGGGAGGGGAGGGGGGGGGGGGGGGGGGGGGGGGAGAGAGGGGGGGGGAGGGGGGGAGGGGGGGGGGAGAGGGGGGGGAGGGGGGGGGGGGAGGGGAGGGGGAGGAGGGAGGGGGAGGGGGAGGAGAGGAGAGGGGAGGAGGAGGGAGAGAGAGGAGGGGAGAGGGGGAGAGGGGGAGGAGAGGAGGGAGGGAGGAGGGGGGGAGAGGGGGGGGGAGAGAGGAGAGAGGGGGAGGAGGAGAGGAGGAGAGGAGGAGAGGAGAGAGGGGGGAGGGGGGAGGAGGAGAGAGGAGAGAGGGGGGAGGAGAGAGGAGGGAGGAGAGAGGAGAGAGGGGGAGGGGGGCTGTGCTCGAGTGACAGCACCACTAAGACCCTGTCGGATCAGTGCCAGGGACGGTTTATCCAGAACTTGGTCGGGCTGGCCGGACTCGGCTCCTCTCCTCCTGTATTCCCGGCCAGTAGCAAAGCCCATTCCACACTCCACACATTCCAAGCCCCCCCCCCCGGGGCCACTCGTGCCTCCACCGCTGTTCTAGAACGAGGATGCTGAGAACTCTGAGCACTGGCGTACTCACCCGTCCTGATGGAGGGTTGCAGACGATGCATGTTTTATGGCATATTCGCTTTTTAAAAGGCATCGTTAGCCGTTCCACAGATTACAAACTGCTCTTAGCCGTCCAACTGCACATCACGCGTCTCCTCTGTTTTGTGTCTTCACATAATCTTTACATGATGAAAACATGCCTGCACTTTCTCATGTGTGCCACCAGAGGGCAGTGGAGTCATCATTGCTGTCATCATCATTCTCATCCTGCTGCTAGCCATTTTGGGAAGTGTTCTGTACTTCCTCTACAAGAAGGGCAAGACCCCGTGTGGCCGCTCAGGGAAGCAGGACTTGTACGTGTTTTTAATCGTCATCCCTCGCACTTCATTCTTCACGTACCAAACATTAGAAAACCAAACAAAATTCAAACTTTTTTTTTTCTTTAAATTGCTAAAGACCTCAGGTGTGCACCCTGAGCAAAATGCAAAAATACAAACTCTGTTTGCTTTGAAATGTGACTCCTCGCAGCACGAAGGAGAAGTCCAGTAAGGATGATGTCGTCGTGGAGATGAAGAACAGCAGGTCCGAGGAGGCGGTGCTTTTACAGGGGGTCAACGGGGGGAAAAAGTCTCCCAGTGGCCAGGTTGGTAACCCAGCACTTCACCTACAGCTTCCACAGCTGACCAGCTTCTGTCCACGACCCATCACTGTGAAGGAGGCCTTGTAACTCCTTCACCATAATGATCTCTCCCCTCCCCTCCCCTTCCCTCCCCTCCCCCCCAACTGCAGTAGGATGAAGAGTGAACACTGTGTGGATATGCATCGTAGACACACCACCAGCAGTGTCCATGCTAGCACACTCTCAGGGTAGGGCCCTCTCAGACTGCTACTGCATACGCCTCCTCCTCTCAGACTGCTACATTGACTCCTCCCCCTGTAGCCTGGGGCAAGATCTGATTGGCTCATTCTGTGATACTTTTTTTTGTTGTTGTTTATTTTTTGATATGTTAACCCGAATGCCAAAGCGAAGCAGCATCATATGCGAAGAACAATCTCTGCTCTTTACATAATGTATATAAGAAATGCTGTACATATGTAGTTATTTAAAATTAGTCAGACAAACTAAATCTGAAGTGCTCCGATGATTCGAACGAACGAACGAACGAACAAACGGTGTCTTTCCGACGATGGAGCGAGGTGCGGAGGATTGACCCCTGTGGAAAGGTCATTAAAGTGGAGCGAATCCCGCTTGCTGTAGCCTGATCTGCCCGACCTGCTCTCTCCCTCCTGCCCGACCCACACAGCTCACCACTGGCCTTTTAAACACTGCAGATGCTTCACCTTTCCCTACGAAATAAAGACGGTAGATCACCGCGGTGGGAGGACAAGGTCCATTTGGCAATATTTTTTTTAAGTAGTTTAGAATGTACATGATGTTCAAATGGATTTACCTTAAGACCAGGTGCAGATGAGATCCTGCTATGGGAATCCAGTCCCTCTCGTGTTGAGATCTTTGACCTGTTTCCTCAATGATCGTGATCTGCTGTCTTCGTCTTGCACTATATGTAAATAATGAATTATAATCAGACGTAGGATCCAATTTTGCAAGGCTGTGTGTGTGAATGGAAGAATCTAAGAAAACTTTGCAGGTGCAAGTAATTGTTTGGTCAATAAAATTAGAAAATGTTTGGATGTAGCTGGTCGCTGCAGTCATGCTCCTTACCTGCCCTGCCTTACAGTCTTTGAAAAGCCCCCCTACAACTGCTGTTTTTAATTATACACATCATTTTGCCTTTATGATTTTTTTTACATTTTCTTAAATCTTTTTCAATTAAAGATTTCATTGTAAACAGGAAAACTCCATGGCTAAACTACTGTACTATTCAATTCTTCACTGCAACATTCTGTATTACCTTCATATACCACAACGGACCAACTGTGTCCACACAGAAAGATTATGTGCTGAAAAACCTGATGTTTAAAAATGATTTAAAACATTTTTGTAAACTTTATTTTTAATCAGTTCAGGATCCATTTGTGAATACCAAATATGTTTCAACACAAAGATGAAAGACATGCCTTATGATTGTGAATTCATCCATCCCAAGCTCATTAAAGGGTTTTCCTTTAAAAATAGTAGTTCTTTTTTTAGAGACTTTAGTTCTCACAATTTATTTGTTCTCAGAACACTGAAACCACTGGTCTAAACTAAGAAGTTGCACTAAATAAATTGCTAAAATAATGAAAAAAATAAAACACGTACCTAAAGCACATGCAGAATTGCTGAACTTGAAGCACTTAATAGCATTTAAGCATTTAATTTAATAGATTTTCATCACCTGAAGCCATAACACCTGAACTCCAGGAGAGGGGCAGGGCTGGCAGAGGGGCGGGGCCTCACATTTGCAGATCAATAGTGGCTTCAGCAGGAAAACTGCTTTACTGCTTCTGTGGGTCTGACAATTCTCAAAACATTATGTTTGCATTGCTACACAAGCAGAAATTGGAGTGTTTTACTCCAAACTGTTTTTCACCCACTCTCACTTGGATGATGATGGAGGGTCACAACCAGAGGAAGACGTGAATCTCTACTTGGCTGTCCAAAGTAATTCAGCTCAGGATCAGTGACTAGAAAGGGAGGCATTCAGGGTTGGATGCAACATTTCACATCAATTTTCTTGCCCCAGGTGCTTCACAAGAGTACAGATGTCAACTGATCAGTTTTGGGCCACAGAGCTTCATCTACATCAAAACATTGCAGTTTGAGTTGTGTTCGTATACTGACCATGGAAAACGTTTCGGCTTTGTTTTCAGAGTGAGTCAGAATTCTTCTGTGTGAATCGGCACCTGACAATGCGTCTGCATAAATTCTTCCTCTGAATCAAACTATTTTGATTGTTTTTTTTACCTTTTATTTCAATTTGCGGCGAGATTGAAAGGTATTGTGTATTGGGTATTGTGTTGTGATCAGTGGTTGGAGTCAGGCAGAACAGGCCTTCTCTCTCGTGTGGTTAGGCATGTACTTCTCCACGTACACGGCCATGATGTGAGGGATACGGAGAAGCTTGTGCTTAAGGGAAGAATTCAAAGATTCTTAAAGCTACTGACAGCAAGTTTTTACAAATAAATTCTAGTAATATTCTGATTTAGAGATAAAAGCATTATAATGCAAAACAAGCTCAACTACTATAGATTTATTCAAAATTGCTTTAATAACATGTATAAATTCAAAAATTAAAATGACTTCATGAAGGAGGGATCTCTGGGCTGGAGTACATCAACATTAATAAATAACATTAGTCTGTTTTCCTTGACGAGTGAAACGCACAGACACACAAACACACACACACACACTCCTCTCCGCGTTCCACTTACTTCTGGGAGAGGGAAAGTTCTCCGTTTCACACCCCGACGGTTTCCAGTTTGTATATACACTGCTGCGTCAGTACAGCGAGGCGTCCTGTACCCCCCTGCTGCAGGACCAAGGGGGTCGTTCCTGCACTTGTTCAGTTTAACTAAATATTCTCTAAGCTGTACCTTAGTGGGCCAAACCTCCATGTACACTCATACTGAAACATCACCAAATCCATTTGGCATATATTTGCCCTTAAAATCTATAGCGGGACACGGTGCTAAATGCCCCGGGGCAGCCAGACGTGGGACTGGTTCTGAACAGCCAGCCAGGCAGGCGTGGGTCTGGTTCTGAACAGCCAGCCAGACGTGGATCTAACCCACAGAGTACCGCGTTCACATCATTCAGCCTCCAGCGCACAGACAAAAGGTGATGGACATGAAGACAGTTTTGAAGAGGGGAAAAAACCCCCCCAAAAAAAACAATTCAAACCCATCATGGCACTAAGAATGGCAGTGCGGGTCATGAGCATGTCTATCAGGACGGAGCAGGACACGGTCCTCTCCTGCTCTCCAGACCTGGAGTGTGTGCGTCACGTCTGCAGCTGTGTTCC